>JACCGJ010016219.1:0-120038 GCA_013407085.1 Atriophallophorus winterbourni | reverse complement strand
CATGCAGTTGAACTATAGGTACAAGTGTATATGTGTATGTGTGTAGAAAAATTTTAAAATCAAAATAATTCTGATAACGATGGATTATAAATAGTTCGGGGCATAATTTGGATTGGCTCTCTGGAAATCGTCTAGTTTTAATTTAAATATATAAAAAGTATTTGAGCTTACCAAATTGGTTGGCAGGGAATTTCAAGCGAAACAAATACGCACAGAATAAAAATACCTGCGGCAGTTCTGAATTGAGTGGGGTATTTCCAACTTGCAGTTGTGACCGCGGTTGTTGCTGGATGTTCGTCGGTGAAATAGTATATCCAAAGGGTGGGAAACACTGTTAAGGATTTTGAATGTGAGGAGGAGGTCGGCTTGCAGTCTCCTTTGTGCAAGCGTCGTCAGCTTCATTTTACTTAGTCGGTCAGCAAATGGTAGGTTTTCGAGCCCAATGACCAACTTTGAGGCTCTGTGGTGTATGCGATCCAATAGTGAAATGTCTTTTTGAAGCCATGGAGTCCAGGCTTGTGAAGCGTAATCAATAAGCGGGTGTATGTACGTGTTCATCATCAGAGAAAAACATCTCTGGGAAAAACGTCCGAATATCCGCCTTAACACGCCGAGCATCCGAGACGCGCGTTTTAAACGGCTTCGCATTGTAGACCATTTTTCAGGCTACCGCAAATCCAGACACCCAGGTCTTTTTCTTGTTTGGTGTACTCCAGGATATTGTTGCCAAGCTTGTATGAATGAGAAAAGCTTAGCACACGACCAATGTGCATGATTTGAGACTTCTGCATGTTTAGCGGTAGGTTATTTTCAGATAACTACATTTGCACAGCATCCAAGTCACTTTGAAGCACACTGCAATCATCGGCAGTGCTGATTTTTTTCCATATTTTTATGTCATCTGCGAACAGAACCATCTTACTGCCGCGTGGTGTTGGCAGGTCATTCATATAAATCAGAAACAGTATCGGTCCAAGCACGGATCCCTGTGGAACACCGCTAGTGACGCCGATTTCCTTCGATAGTATACCGTCAACTCGAACCCGTATGTCTTTTGCTGAGATAGTCTCGCAACAAGTCATACAGTCCTCCAGCAATACCGTGTTTCTTTAGCTTGTTCAGCAGTAAGTTGTGATCAAAAGCTTTAGAAATGTCTAAGTAGCATGCATGAATACTGCCTCCAGCGTCCACTACACTAGTCCAGTCGTCCAAACATGTCAGCAAATTAGTTAGACAAGAGTGGTTTCTGCGAAATCCGTGTTGGGCAATTGTCAAGAGTCCGTTAGATTCCAGGTGGCGCACTACTTCTGCAGTGATTATGCGCTCAAAAACCTTTAAAACCGAAGACAGCAATGTCACAGGCCTGTAATTTTTTTACTTCAGAACGGCATCAACTTTTGTAAATTGGTGTAATTAGTCCCAGCTTCCGATCATTTGGTACCATTCTAACTTGAAGCAATTCGTTAAACAGACGAGATAAAGGTTCCGAGAGCTGCGCATGACAGCTTTTGAGGAGCTTCGGTGAAATTTCGTCAGGTCCCGGAGATTTCTTTGCGTTTAACTTTCTTAAGTGCTGCGCAACCACCATCGTAGTAATTAATATTTCACTCAGAGTGGGACGATCATAACGAATGCTTGGTTCCTGTTCGTGCTCTGTGGATTTCGGTGCAAATACTCCAGCATAAAAGTCTGCTAACAAATCAGCGGTTTGTTCAACGGATTCAGTGAAGCCGGATGAAGTTCTTAGGGCAAAGACACCTGATTTGATATTCGTTCTGTCATTTACAAGTCGACATAAAAGCTTTCGATTCCGATGCCTCTGTGAAATCAATTGCGATTGAGAAGCTTGTTTATCGTCTCGAATCAAGCTGATAACTTTATTTCGCAGTCGTGTAAATTGCATCCAAGAATCAGCTGTATTTGTAGTCTTATGAAACTCCCTTGCTATTGCCCTTTGCTGCATCCACTTTTTGGTCCTGCTACGTAGCTTAAATTTGTTACGTCGAGAATTTTTCTTCGGGACGAGGTTTGAATGTTTCTCCAATATGAATTTCAGGAGTTGTATTTGAGAGCGCCAATGACTGTCTGGATCGTAGTAATCCAACTGTATGAGACTAATGCTTTGAAGCTCTGCACAAAGGGTACGGTAGTTTACCTTTCTGAAGCATTTCATTCCGTCAAATTTGCGCCTTGCACTACAAACGTAGTAGAATTCTAGGACAACGTGGTCGCTCCGTCCGATCAGCGGTTTATAGATGATAGTTTCTACAGCGGTAGGATCAGATGTAAGTATCAAGTCCAAGGTAGACGGCCTGTCAGCTCCCCTCATACGAGTAAATCCTTTAACGTGGTTGTAGAGGGGTGTGTAATCCAAGACTGCTCGAAGTTCGTGTTCAAATGTCTCTGGTGGATGATAATCACGGTTATATAGCTGGGGAAGGTTGAAGTCTCCCATTATCAAAATTTGAGTGTTGTATCGCGTTGTTACATAGTGCAAAGCAGTAATCAGTTTATTGTTCAAGTCGAGGTTCGCGGTTGGAGAACGGTAAATCACTCCAATAACGCACTGGTCACCAGAAGTAAGAGTTATAGAACACCAAAGCGTGTCGGGTATATCCAGATTTTGGTCATTCATAACTCTACAAATAAATGATTATTTGCAGTAGAGTGCTGCTCCTCCGCCATCACTCAAACGTTCACGTCGAAATAAAGACATACCTGGTAAAGAGAGTTCTAGATCAGAAAACGAGGTAGTGAACCACGTTTCTGTTATGGCAACTATGTCTGGGTTGGTTTCATCACAAATCTCGGAGAGTTCGTGCAGCTTATTGATCAGGCTGTTTGCGCTCGTATAGATGCACTTAATTGTGTTTTTTATGAGTAATGACGGGGTGTAAGCTGTTTGGTTCAACAATTTGCTAGAGAGACTTTGTGTGTTTGTATATAAACAATCAATAAAGTTTGTAGTGTTCATATCATGAGAGGTTATTGTGGGTCCGACTCTGTCAGAGCCGGAATGCTCACGTTTTTTTGAAGTGGCGCATGAGGTTCCAATTGAACTGTGACACTTGACGTAGATTGATCAGTACTATCCGTTTGCTGAATTTCGGTTTTGATCCTGGGCAAGCTTAACTTTACGTTTTGGGGTAGATATCTTCTATTTGACTTCCATTCGCGTTTGACATTATCGGTCATTTCGGTTGTCAAAAAGGTTAGCTTCAGAGGGCTAGGACCTTGCCCTTTATAGTTTGTAGACATCGGCATCCTGAAAGTGCTTACAAGTATGGATGTTTTAACGCCGATCTTTTCAGCTAAGTATTTCCACTGTTTGTGATCGTGCTCAAACTTTTGAGAAGGATCGTCTGCAGCGTAATCTGGAACACCCAGAAGTACAATACTTCTTGGATTATTTTCCTCTCGATATTTCTTTGTCGTCCTTCGCTCCCACCATGGTAGATCCGGAAGGATACGACTTGTAGAATTGGAAACATCTCTAAGCTTGTAAGCATTTAAAAGTACGTTTTCCACATCCTCAGCTGATTTCAACGTTACTTTTAAAAGACTTGGATCATTTTTGCGGGGGGAATTCATGTGACGGTGTAGCCGAACAATTGATGAGGGGGTAACTGCGGACAGTTTCATCTGACTACAAAGATTATGCCACTCCACCAAGTCGTGCTTCTGTTTGGCTTCGAATAGCGTTTCCTGTGACTCGGTCACGTTGGTACATATCACACTGAGGTTTATACGTGTGGGTTTTGGTTTATAGTTTGAGTCCGTGTTTTTGACGGTGGCTATGTGGATTTCTTTCTGAATCCGTGACATGTGTGCAACGCTGATGAATCCTTTTTAGTTTTGGTCAGATTTTGCGCAGTTATCTGGGCAAATGTCGGCCTGCTCGAATGTGACAAATTCTCTGTTGAATTTTCGGTAGTGGTCTCTGAGTGCGGCAATAATGGTATTTTTGTCGCGTTCATTATGCGTTCATTATGGAGAAGGATTGGGTGTGTGGGTGATCAGCACTTTGAAACCGTCATATAACGCCACGTCAAGAGTACTGCTTCTGCTAAAACGCGTGTTTGGGCATTTCACGAAGTGAACTGTATATCTAACAATTAATACATATTTGAGGCCAACCATGGTGTATGCGGTTCAGGCTGGGTCAACCTGACTACAGAAAGACATCAGCCTCTTGCAGAGAATATATCATCGGACCATCAAGGTCGTACGTGGTTTAAAGCAAAAACAAATCGAATATCATATTAAGAGTTTCAACCGCCGTCTTAGAGGTGATTTGATTCTAATGTTCAATATATTGCATACCCCCAATCAACCCTGAGTAAACTATTCACACGACTACCACCCCCGAACCAGCATGAGTCATAAATAAAGAGTGATTATTCCCGACTCGAGACTGAGCTGTCGAAGCAATTTTTATTATGTACGTGTGTTTTACCTGGAACTCCCTACCCTCTAATGTTGCACATTCACCAAACTTGGATATATTCAAATCGAACTTGGACAAATTCATGTCGACCAATATCAACATTGAATCTATATATTCTACACCATTACAGCTTTGAACTTTGAACCCATTCATCGAAGTAGAGTATGCATCTCGACCACATGGATTTACATGTGCCATCCAACCGATCAAAAACGGTTTCAGCTCAATGGATTTTAACCTGATTTCTGAACTGCTCAGTAAGCAAACAAATCCCGTTTTTACTACTTATGTTATTCGTAATTCCCATATTATTCTGTGGTTTTGGTTAAGCTGTATGCTTTATAGACCATTAAATTGAATTGAATTGAATTGAACTATGAATGAGCCTTTATTTTTGCTGATATCGATTGGTTAGTATGCTCTAAGGTAGATCACGCTGTTGCAATGAGTGAATCGTTTTAAATTCCTAAGAAAATATCTAGAAAATATTATGGGGTTGTTCTTTTATTTGTGCACTCACCCGATTGATGATTCCTTTGTGTGTTTCAGCTTTACGTTATTGATTTTTTATAAAAATGTTGATATTCAATATGCAGTTAACATTTAATTTACTTAGAATTTTTTAAATGACACGTCTCCCAACGCAATGACTTCAAGTAAGTTTGCACCATCAATTTTTGAGAATGTTGTACTGTGTTTAAAGCAAAACTCATTCGTAAAACACTCCTTCTGATCATTCAATAGTTCTCAACCCAAAGGTTGACACATTTTCCGAGATATAATGCAGGTTAAGAAGTGTTCAAAAGAGATGTGATGGCTCTTGAAATTGACCTTATAAGTTAGACCTTATTAGATGCCGGGGAATAACCGAAAGCGATCTCGACTGCAGAACGTAAATCACACCGGTAGCGTGCAAATGACTCTGAGTACTACCCAAAGCTGTGAGCTCTTCGCATGAGATTATGCGTGCTGTATAGCCATTTGAAACGCTGTGGAGAATATGCTCTTCGCACGCTTGAATTGTACATCCCTGGTCGACATCGACCGACGGAGGCTAACAATAAGGTGCCACAGGGTAACGAGCACATTTTTGTCTTGGGTTTTCAACATTTTAGCTCAAATGCGACACAGCTAGACTATAGAGATAGAACTCCATGATGCATTTTCAGACAAATAAACAACCTGAATTTCTTTGGAATAACTTTAAAATTAATCCAATTAATGCTGGATTGCATTTAAATCTTGTATACATTTTCTATAACGATTTTCGGACTTTCGATTCTATCTTAAAAAAAAACGTGAATACATGATACGTTGACCAAATTGTCTTAATGTTTTCGCGCGATAAGTGATCGTTAGCCCGAGTAAGTATACAGGTTATTCAATACTGAGCGTTGATTTGAACGTCTCATTATCTCAAATCGCTTTCCAATGATTCCATTTAATATTTTTGAGCTATTTTCATCTTAAAGTAGTATAATTTTCAAAACAATAATATCAGAAATCATAATACTATTAGGTGATATGTTGCTAATCGAATTTGTAATGTATCACGCATCCTGCGAGTCCTTTTTAGTTATTGAACCTATAGTTGCTTATAATCTACTATATGTGTTAGCGACAGCTAATAACAGAACAGTTTAATGTGTTGGAATTCATATGTACTCTAGTTCGACTACAAGTGGTGCAAACTAAATGCAAGTCATCTTGAAGTAATAAATTAGTTAAACACCATTTTCTTCAAACTTTGTTATTTCGAGGATAAATATTCGAATAAGGGGTGTCCGAAAATGGTGATCAATGATTATCCTTATGATGTACATTTTGATGTTTCATTTTACAACTCCAAATTGTATCAGGCTCTTAAATGGTAAATATGGCGAAACATCTATGTCGAAAATGCATGCGGTATTTACATCGTCTGAAACTTCGCTCGAGAAGAAGTGCTACACCAACCACTTAGCACTGGCAGATCAATTAGGTAATGGCGTAGCGGTGTAATCTTGATTCACAAATAAAATGTGTAAATCGAGATGGTTTATATTAGATTCACTGTTTTGACCTAAGGCATTGGATGAAAACAACTGACGGTGGGCCGAAACTATTTTAACATTAATCTTAAAATATAATCGATTAAGAATTTTATACTGGATAAACTTTAAGCGCACACACTACGGTAAGACTTTTATTATCGTTGAATATTTGTGCCAAAAGCACCAATATGAAAGCCTTTGATGTGAAGTTCAGGCATTCTCTGGAAGATTTTAAGTCTTACCTGGCAAATCATGTGTAGAAACGATTTTGGAATTATTCAATTAACAAATCGATTCAGAATAAAATGCTTGCAACTATCTCGTTCATATAATTTAAGTTGAACAATACTGGATTTCCGAAATTCGCCCACCAGCTTTTGCTCTGAGAACTAAAGCTGACAGAACTGAGGGGAGGTTATCAATGCCATGCTCTTATAGAATTACTAAATTTGACATCGAAAGCTTAAGTAGTGAAAAAAGCTGTACATCGTCTTGAATAATATACAACAATAAATGTTCCGGTAAATTAGAATGCCATAATAATAAAATATTTTTATCAGTTTTCAGAACTGGCGAAAGCAATTATAGTGCCCAAGAACACAATTGAAATGTGCCCACAAACCTTGCTGAATGTGTGAATAAAGAATTAAGGATACGGGACAGTTGTTACGAAAATGATTGAATGACACCGTTTAATCTTAGGGGAACTGACTTCCATAAAATAGCAGCGAGGGTGATTTTACAATTCGTCAATTGACTTAGTGCGGATGGAAAAGCACCCTCTTCGCAATTTGATAGATGTCAGTTCCCCTAAGAATAAACGAAGTCATTCAAGTTGCCTCTTTACACCGCACTCAAGACTCGAGCGTCTTGAGCACTTGACCAGGAATCACTTGCTGTTCCGGCGTTGGTTTCCCATGTTTTATTCATTTTACTCTAACTAATAATGTTTTCTGCAGAATCATTTGCTAATCCAAAAAGCGTTAGTTTTTTGATGATTAATTCTAATGTGATAAGTGTGATAAAATCAGCATTTTGCTTATTGGGTTTTTTTCCATTCTGATATAGAGTTCGACTAAAACACAACTGTTCGATAAGGTTGGTAAGAGCAACCTGTTCAATCACGTGTCCAAAACACGAAGATATTGTTCAAACCTATGGTCTTGACCAAGAACACTCATTTGCATGCATTTCCATAACTCATGCAAGCTTATGGAAAACTTTCGAAGAAAAACCAACTTCTTCACTTGTTATAACATATGTATACAATTTCAGACATTGGTACACAACGCCAGGGTTCTTAAGTCTGCACAACAGATGACAAAATTGATACACATTTTCGAACTTATTGCCAAATATTGGAGTTAAGATTTCGAAGTTTATAATTTTGGAAAAAAGGCGGAGAAACTATTGAGTTCATCAAGTGAATAGACGAGTATGCATGTGCATTAGTGAATATCTTACATTAGCCTAATGCATTTGTGATATGTACCAGTTTGGGGATGATAGAAAAGTTTCGAAAAAACCAATGTGATGTTTTCTTTTTGTCATATAAATTATTCACAAAAATATGCCTTGTGAAACGAGTCACTTGTCACACAAAACGTCAAAAATGATTGACCACATAGGCGATATCGATCCTAAATAATGAAAACATTCCTGGCGACTGTAAACATTGTCGAACAAAACCAAACAATTGTCTGCATGCTTCAGTAAGTTTCCAGCAATGCAGCCTGGATGTTGAGCTTAGAGCTCAACATACAAAGATTAAAGACATCATTCTAAAGTCTAGTTAAAGCTCAGAACTCGAGATTTGCCGATACAACTACAGAAAAATCGGAAAATATAATCTGTAATGCCAACATCTCCGCAGATCATTCCACGCGAACGCTCAGCTGTTATAAATCTACCGGAGTGACTTGCGGAACGCTCTCCTCATCAAGACTTAAGCTTTATAAAACCGACCGTCAACCGCATGTCTATCTGTTCTTTGACATTGAAAAGCTTACGAAGAACAAGCGGTCCCGTCATCTGAAGTTTGAGCTGAAACCATCTGATTGAAATTTAGAGGTCGCAGCGCAAAGACCTTAAAAAAATCTTAGTGTAATCTGTACCAACATACAAGAATCCAGTGGGACACTTTTGAGAATAGACAGAGACACGAGCTAGAACAATGGTCTAACCTTTTTACGAGGATGGGCTCGGAAACCATCAAACCTACAGCAGTTATACGTTTGGTTCGCTACGCAAGCTCTCCTCATTTCGGTGAAACATGTCTACTGAAAATAACACTAAACAGTGAAGAGGGTATGCAAACTGTTCTTTTAAATTCATACTTGCGACGTTAGTTTCCCGATCGCAATACTCGAATCTACGCCGACATGAGCCATTGAGAAAGAAAAGGACGTCTCGATATTCATAAGAAGAGTAACGAGTGCAGTCTAATACTACTAGGCTTTCTAGAAGCCACTATTATGACGGAGGATGTAAAACGACAACATGACTACAAACTCACTCAATCACATGTGCCGGGTGGCACATGAGGCGAAGACAACCCCACGCCAGTGGTTCCGGTCTGCCGCTGCTTTCGTTGCCGTCTGCACCGTGAATCCTTGTGCATGTAGTTTGCGTTCCAACGTTCTGCGCCAAGTTTCCTTGAGCCGTGCCCTTTTTCGTTTACCTTGCGGAAGCCAGTGAATGGCTACCATCCAGCAGACATGACTGAACCATCTCCACCGTCGTCTTTTGACTACGATAGATACCACCTCCAGACCAGTTTTTCGCAGGAGCTCTTCATTTGAAATGGTGTGTGGCCAAAAAATCCGTAGAGTCCTTTTCAAGCACTTAGTTTGAAACATGTTTAGTCTGCGCTCAATGGCAGCGGTCGTCTTCCAGTATTCCGATCAGACAATAACGAATACTTCGCTTTGGGATTTAAAGCGAAGCGAAGTTGCGAAGCGAAGCGAATATTGTTGAATATTCGCTTCGCTATCGCCACGGCGAAGGGCACTTCGAATATTCGCTTTGATACTATTCGCCATTGCGAAGGGCAGTTAGGGCACTTCGAAAATTCGCTTCGCATTTCGCTTCGCTCCAAAAAAGTGACATTCGTTATTGTCTGATTCCGATGCATACAACAACACACTCAGAACGTTGCTCTTGAAGAGTCTGATCTTCGTGTTAATGCTGAGAGCGGAGGATTTCCAAATGGAATTCAGCATGTAGAATGCTTGGTTCGCCTTCCCGATCCTTCTCCTGAGCTCATTTTCACAGTCACCATTTACAGTCAGTTTTCGCCCAAGGTAGACTGTATCTGTAATCTCACTGAGCGGTTGACCGTCCACATACATTGATGGTTGCTCCGGAACATTCTTCCACATTACCTCCGATTTGCCAGCGTTAATTTCTAAGCCCACCGTCTTGCCAATTGCCGATAGTCGATCGCTATTGTTCTGGATGTCACTGATCTTGCATGCCAAGAGATCGACATCATCCACATAGTCCAGGTCTTCTAGCGGTCCCGCTAGGGTCCATGGAATGCCTGCTGCCCTGCCATCGGTCACCTGTCTCATAATCCAGTCTATTGTTAGAGAGAAGAGTATCGGTGAGAAGATACATCCTTGCCTCACTCCCGTACGAACCTCAAACTTCTCAGTGAGCATTCCATTGTGAGCGACTTGGCATTCAAACTTCTCATAAAAGGCTTTTATGAGATTTACTATCTTTGATGGTATACCATAATGACGGAGGATTTTCCATAACACTGGTCGGTGAACGCTATCGAAGGCCTTCTGGAAGTCGATGTAGGCCACACATAGCTCTGCATTCCATTCATGTGTCTGCTCCAGGATCTGACGGAGGACAAAGATTTGGTCAATGCAAGATTTTCCTTTCCTGAAACCGGCTTGCTCTTGTCGTAAAATGGATTCAACTGCATTGGAGACACGTCGAAGAATGATGTGGCAGAATACTTTGCTCGGTGGCTCTAAATCGCAGAGCGCGGTAGTGCTGTTATGTGTACCTTCAGGATAACCGGTCATTCAATTGCAAAATTGTCAAGTAAAATGTGACAAATCATGGACCCCGGAAGTGATATCGATACCTAAATGATGAAAACATGCCTGGTGTACGCTACGAGTGTAAAAATGTCAAACTAAACCAAACAGCCCAAGAGACTGTCTGCAATTACAAAAAGATCTTGATACACTTCACAGCTGGTCGTTGAAGAACAGACTGCGTTTAACTTCGACACATGCAGGCTAATGAATGTGGGGAAACGAGTAGAGTTCATATATATCATTGTTAAGTTTGTTGCTTTTTAGATGATCAAAAACCTTGTCCACGCTAGTTTTATTAACTGATTCCTGTTAATATGGTACAGATAGATGGATGAAATTGCTATTTTTCGAGCCATATTTGTATGGTAAACGTTATATACAATTTTATTCATCTTCATGCATATTGCATGGCAGTTGTGTTGTAAAGTTTCAGTATATCTAGTCTAGCATTAGGGCTGAACAGGGATTTGCTGCTGAGATTTTATAATCCTGAGAGATTTGGTAATGTATAGTTTCTTTCAATTATATAGATTATAGATATAGATTATAGATTATAGATTATAGATTATAGATATACATGCTATTATGCAACAAAAGTATCTACCAAAAATTATCAAACTAAATTTCATTATCGTATAATAAGATGACATCCGTTATCATTCTCATTGTTACGAAGCAATTATACAAGCCTGGCATTAAAAATTTCGTACTAACAAAAGCTGTCCGACGCTTTGCGCTTTCGCACAGCGTAGAAATGTTCAAGGTCAAAACATATTTTTAATGGCGAAATAAAACATACGGCATTTGAACGGAATGAGCTTGACAGCTTAATGCCATCAACGAATGCTCCGGAAACGTAAAGTTAACCTGTGGAATTTCGAATCTAACTGGATGCATCATTCGGAAATGGACGTGAAATTTGATGAGCATTCCAGACAGCTCACAATGTATCACATTGCTATTCCCCAACGTGTTACTAGGAACAGCAGTCAAGCCACTATTCTTCCTCAAATTTCCCAACCCAATTCCCCAGGGGCGAAGGTTTCAATAATACATCACGTAATCGACACTAACATTAATATTTTGAAACATTTAGATTTTGCATCGGCTGTCCTATCACCATGGCAAGCTCCACCTTCTACTGTAAGCTAAATTTAATTTCATAAATTGCTATGATTCTCATCGAGTGGTTTTCTCAAAAAATTTGCAATGCGAAAGACTTTTGTAAAAAAAAATCTCCTACATTGATGCTGAAAATTACAAAAAACTCATGCAGTAATCGAACAAACCCTTAACGACTAATATCTTGTAAAAATGAAACGTCTGATGAAATATCACTGCAACGCTCAAGAATTATAAGCAAAATAGTGTCACACTAACAGCAATGTAGTTTGAGCAATGTTGTGGAAATGTTTGTGACTGATCAGGGAATCATAATCATGAAAAAAAGAAAGTATGTATTGAATCGGTTAGAGCAGTTTATTGGTAACATTTCGCTAATGACAAAGACGTTTCGTCAGATCAAGGGTGTCAGTACGACCAGAGATCAGGTTAAAATTGCATTCACCTGGACAAACCTAAGTACTCCACAGGACATTGTTGGCGCTGAGCTTGTTAAGATAAACAGGCGAGATCAAGATCAGTTGAAACATCACCACCCCTACATCCTATATTATACCCTAATTTGTTTAGTTATGGTAGCTGGGAATTGCAGAGTAGTTCGATTGCCTAATTCGTGCACACAGTAGAGGTCACGCATGTTTATCCACTGTAAAACCGATTGCTAGTCTATCTAAACAACCTCAGCGCCCCCAATGACCTTGCGGTTCTTAGCCAGCATATGATTTGTCATGTGAATAAAATTTAAAACTGAGCCCTGTTGGTACTGACACCATTAGTATGACAAAGCTTCTATGTCAGAAGCGAAACGTTACCAATAAACTAGGTTATACTTGTATGCCAACTGTTATATATAGGGTTCGTACAACGAACCACGATGTTCAGACACGATATCACAAAGTGATTCCTGGTCAAGCACTCGAGGCGTTTGTGGTGTGTAAGGGATGGGGATGTGAGCAACACATTACTTTGGTTACCAATAAACTGTTTTAACAGATTCATCACAAACTTTTGTGAATGAAGTGTAAATTATGGTTTGAATGCAATTGCTATAAGTGGAAGTACACCAGTGCAAATTGTTATATCTCTGATGCTGAATTTTGACTGACGACATAAAAATCGGGTGAAATCAAAATAATGACATTGATCAATGATTTGGGTCCATTACAATTTTTGTAGTTGGAAATCACAGAGTAAAATACAAGGATATGCTGCTTTATCATTTAATTGGACTAGATGGCTTATCCAAACACCATTATTGATTTTGACAAATGAAGACACTAAATTTCAGGATAATAAGTGGAATAAAGTAAATAATTGTGAATATTCATCATATCTACATTGCAAGTTAACAAGACATGAAAATGGAATAAAATCTTCTACATTTGTTGACTCACCTTCATTTTGATGATAGACACAACCAAAATCAAAATAAACATGATCAGTGGATAATCAGGGTTCGCAAGGGCACAGAGTATATGATATTCAAACTTCAACAAAATGGTTCCGCTTCAAATCTCATCTGATTTCCCATTTTGGGAACTGTGCTTAATCTAGATCTCTGTACCATTCGGCGTTGTAAAGGATACCAACAATAGAATTTTAATAACTTTCGCTCCTGCTACATAGGCTTGCTGTCAGAGCAATGATGTCAGTTACGACTTTCATTTCACCCGAGCAATCCTATTTTGGCGAAGTTAGAAAAGCGAGATCAAGGCAAATGATTCCCCTAAATGACGTTAAACCCCTCACTTGATATATTTGGTGTGTAAGTTACTAACAACGTCCGCTGAGCGGATCCAAGTGCGCAACCGGTGTGCACCTCAGAGTTCACGACACTTTAATCTTGTCGGCTGCATGCTGTTAATTACTCATTTGGGGCTGAACAAGGCTACTGACTCAGTAAGCCTACTGCTGTATTCGCGTTTTGTATTAAACTTATGTTTTACGTTTAATTCTTACCACTGGCATCAACCGAAACGAGATATTGGGATGGATATCACCCAATCCACTTATTGTTACACCGCATTTACCTAGCCATTGTTATTTCAACGCTCGCGTGACAGTCTTTCCTGACTAAGATTTGACATTCAAGTTCAAGAATTTATGGTCACGAAAACCACAAGCTTCACAATTACCATATCATAGTAAATATACGTTCAGGAAATAGGTATAACATAAACATTTAATGTTCAAGTATAGTCAAGTGTATAGTTTACCATGAAGTCACTACGCAGGGGTCTTTAACTCGTTATGCAACAAATAAGTATCCAAATTTCGAATAACGTTTCGATGCTGGGAGAGATGACAAGAGTTTCGGGGAGGGAATTCCAAAGGAAACAGACACGTACACAATAAAAATATCGGCGACAGCTGATACGGGAGTGGGGAATTTGCAGTGTCGCTGAGTGGCTGCGTGTATGTCGTGACTCACGGTATTCGAATAAATGTTTTAAGGGATGATGTGGGGTATTTAATATTTTATATGTTAGTATCACATCGCTTCGAAGGCTTCTTTGAAGGGGAGTGGGGAGCCTCAGTTTTTGCAATCGTTCCTCGTACGTTAGTTTCCGGAAACCTCTTACGAGTTTGGTTGCGCGATGGTATATTTTGTCAAGCAATATTATATCCTTTTTTAACCACGGAGTCCAAGCTTGTGATGCATGTTCCATGGTTGGAATTATATAGGCGTTCATGATGGTGGGCAAAGTTTCAGGCGAGAAGGTTTTGAAGATCCGTCGCAGCATACCTAGAAGCTTCGAAGCACGCTTGTAGATAATCTCACAATGCAGGCTGTTCTTCAGACGGCCACATACCCAGACTCCAAGATCCCTTTCTGACTCGGTCCAGCTTAAAATCGTCTGCCCAAAGTGATATTGGTACTGGAATTGCTTACCAATTTGCAACACCTTGCATTTTAGGAAATTAAATGGCAAATTATTCCGTACCGACTATTCATGTAGAGCATCTAGATTACCTTGCAACTGTACACAGTCAGCAATTGTTTTTATCCGCGTCCAAAGTTTAATTTCATCAGCAAAAAGAATCACTTCGCATGCGAGCGTCTCTGGTAGGTCGTTGATGTAAGCCAAGAAAAGTACTGGCCCGAGGACTGAACCTTGCGGTACGCCACTAGAGGCATCAATAGCCTGTGATTGCACCCCGTAGATTCGAACGATCCTTAAGCGCCCACTCAGGTATCTTTCAAGCCATACGAGTAGCTGTCCGCTGATACCCATCTGCTTCATCTTTTGTATTAATCGAAAGTGATCAACTCGGTCAAAAGCTTTAGACATATCCAGATAGCAAGCGTGGATGCTAGCTCCTTCGTCAACCGCTTGGGTCCAGTCTTTTAAAACCGTCAACTGCTATTTATCAAGATTCACGTTGTAATCCGTGTCTTTCGCGTGTTTAACTAGGATAGAATCCCAAATCAGTGATTGATATTCACTGGGATTGCGAGGTTGTTTCCTATTCATTTTATATGTTGGTTTACCCTAGAGCAAAGTTCTCTAAAGGTGTGCCCAATGTAAACGAGTTGGCGACCCTTTTCTAGATACATTTGGTCGCATAACCTGAAGGAATCATATCTTTCAGATGTAGTAATACCATGCGGAGTTTTCTACCTCTCTTGTGTGGTACTCTAATACCTGCGTTATTAAGGATTCTACATATTCCATCGGAGACGCTTTTGACATACCGTAGCTCGGCAAACTTTTATCCGTTTTCGGTTGTGGATGTTTACTCGGTTTGATTGGTGCTTAATTTAGCTCTTGGGGTAAGCATGATCTAAAAGTCGACGACCGAATTCTTGATGAGCTCTTTTCTTATCTACAGCGACACTGCAGATGTGTTCAACCTTTTAAATCAACGATTTAGCTAAGGAATGAAATACCAAGGTTACAAAAGAAACTGAGCATTCGGAAGGGACAATTCCGTTGTTGGACTGTCTCGTGCAAAAATACAACGACAAGATGAGAACGACGGTATATCGTAAGCCAATTGACACAGATGCGGTTTTGAGGTACACATCTGCGTTGACGTATATGATAAGAAACGAGCTCATCAAGAGTTTATTCGTCGACTTGCAGATCATGGCGCCAATTAAATTTCAATTATTACCATATTATGTTTGTTGTTAAGCTTGTTGCTTTTTAGACCATTAAAAACCTTGAATTACCTTGAACCGAAAACGAAAAAAGATTGGCGAAATAAGGTTTATCTACCGTATGCCTCCGAAGATAAAATTAGAATTGTGGTGGGCGTAGGGGCGGATAGGCAACACAAGAAATTAGTAAAAGGATTCAGTTTGAGATTCAATCGAAGTAAAGCCTAATCTTTGTTATTGTTAGTAGTGTGAAGTTGTAATTTTAATACTCATATTATATACAACAAATTTAATCGGTTGAATATCTAAATAAATAAAGTATTTCAAAGACAGAGGGCAGCGTACAACCAGATTGATATCTTGTTGCAAAATTTCATACACGGAAAAATTAGTTTAACTAAATCATGCAGACTAGATTTCTCTTGATTAATGTATTGACTTGCTCACATCACTTGAACTTACACACCACAACCGGTTTCTGGCTGTTTTCACTGGCCAGTCGATGGCAGTAAGCCTAGGCTCAATGAACCTTGAAATAAGTGGATAAGTGGTAAACGAAGTAATACTTGAATACTATTGTTAAATAAGGTTCGCTCAACAAACCACGATGTTAAAACACGGAATCAAATAGTTCAGGCGCTCGAGGAGTACATGGCTGAACTAATCTAACTGTCTCCCACTTGGTGACCGCAAACAGCAAGGAACCGGTAGTGGTGCGTAAGTGCGATGGATGTGAGCGACACATCACTTTGTCAACCATGCGCGGCTCGAGCGCTTGACCAAGAATCCCTGATGGAATATCGTGGTTCGTTGTACGAACTATATTTAGCAGTGGCATTCAACTATAACTTAGTTTAATTTTGATTAATTTGGCATCACGGATTTAACTAGCCATTTAGGTAGCCATGTTTGTTGAAACCCTTGCATTGGAAATAGTGTAGTTCCTTTCAAGTATGCACATTTTAAGTAACGTTATATTTAAGTGGCAGAAGCTTCTTAGATTTTGTTGATAGTTTCCGACAGGTTACATATATACGAGTGAACTATCGAAAATCAACTTCAATGGTCAATGAAATTCTTACAGTCTGGCGATTATTGAGCACGCTAGCAGCTGTATATCATTACATATACGAAAAATTAAGCAATTTGCGATATGGAATATGCCAAGAAAACACTGAATATTTTGAAGAACGTTTTCAGTTGGATATGAAAAGACACTCTTCAACTAAGAATTAAAAATTGTATAGATGATATCCTCTTGAAACTTCACAAAGTCACTAGCCCAGTTCCACGATGATTTTTACATGAGGTATCAAAATGAACTGAAAGATGATAGAATACGCTTTTGGCGAATGATGTAAAAATGAGTAAATCTTGGTCTCAACAGGATTACGTCTGACTATCGGATAATGCAAATGCGCTTCATTTTATTAATGCAGATATTTCTACAGAGCTCCCATCGATTCCTTCCACTATTCACTCCTCGCCTCAATCTGACATGCAAAACAGAGTAGCCATCAACATCAACACATTAATTCTAATTTATTTATACTCAGATAAATCATTCAATGATATGGATATTTTATCCATAATATTCCGTACGGTTCTCTCGTGTGATTTTCAGATAACAATTGCGTGTGAAAATTTGAAATTTGGGTTCAAAAATACTGAAATATATGCGAATACTGGTGTTTTCAATGATGAGGTAAATTTGAATATAGAAATTACATGTAAATAATCGATTTGTTTTGGAAGCCGACTTAAATATATTGCAATATCGGTGGTGCCTGTCAATTTCGTAAGTTAAAAACATTTTGGTTTGAAAAAACGTTTCCTCATACTACAAATTGGACATTCGAACGGTGAAATGGTCTACATCGAAGAAACCTGCTGGTGTCTGGTGTGCGGAATTCTGAACTACAAATTACAGAAATTTATTTGCTTGCTTGTAGTGCACTCGCCATAATTAGATGCAGATTCCATCTGGTCTCATCAAAGAAGATATTCAATAGAAGCATACACCGAATAGATTTTATACAAAACAAATTTGGGCATCACAGTTAAAAAGGACATTACGCTACTCGTTCCATATAAAACAAACTCGGACAACAAAGAATAACATTCGACAATTGAATCTAGAGTGTGGAATAATTATATTGTAGCCATGAGATCAGCTACAACGTGCTTCTTGACGATGAAACAGGTGTTCAAGTGGGTAATCCACTATATGCAGAATGTTGAACAGCAGTATCAAGTCACCCCTGGCACGAGGGTACGGAAAATCAAACGGATTCAGAGTTGCAACATATCCTCCTATGGTCTGTTGTTTAGATTGATCTCCAGGTTTGTAGCGCGGTGGTAAATGCGTTGCAGCAAGGTCATGTGCTTTTCTAACCATGGGGACCAGGCTTAAACAGCGTACTGCATTGTCGGCAGGATATAGGTGTTAATTATCCGTGGGAGTACCTACATTGTGAAAATACTGAAGATCCTTCCGAGCAGTGCTAAAGTTTGGCAGAACGTTTTTGTATACCGCAGAACACTGCCGTGAAGACTTCAAGTTACTACTAATCCACATAGCTAGTTCTTTCTCTTCCGTAACCCATGAAAGTTGCTGAGATCCAATAGAGTATGTGAATTCGAAGGATTTACTGACGTTGATCATTTTACATTTTTTGATGTTGAATGGTAGGTAGTTTCGTAATGACCACGTATGAAGTGCTTCGAGATCTCGTTGTAGAATTTGGCAATCTTCTATAGTGCGCACGCTAGTCAAAACTTTGATGCCATCCGCAAAGAAAATGATGTGGCTGCATACGATTTCAGGTATATAGTTCGCGTACACCAGGAAGAATATTGGCATCAAGACTTAGCCTCGAGGTACGCCACTTTTAACTTTCACTATGCTGAATAATGCCTCATCAACTCTAACACTGATGACAATACCAGGCAAGCAATCCTGTATCCAGTCCGATAATCTGCCACCCACCCCGATCTGCTCCAATTTCTATAGCAGTTTTTGGCTTCCTTCGCTCGATGTCGACCATGGATGTATGTTGTGGTTAACACGGTCAAAAGCTTTAGATATATCCAAGTAACAATCATGGATTCAGTCCTCTCCGTGCCGGGTGGCACATTAGGCGAAGACAACTTCACGCCAGTGGTTCCTATCTGTCGCTGCTTCCGTTGCCGTCTGCACCGTGAATCATTGTGCATGTAGTTCGCGTTCCAACGTTCTGCGCCAAGTTTCCTTGGGCCGTCCCGTTTTTCGTTTACCTTGCGGATGCCAGTGCATGGCTACCTTCGTATGCGAACTGGGATCCATCCTGCAGACATGACCGAACTACGGATCTGTTGTCATCGTTTCCGTAGCAATGTAGGTTTTACGGGATAGGGTTGCTAGCCCTAAGCCCAACCCTCCTCCTTTCTCAGACGGGCTTGGGACCGTCCTTGGCGGAGTTGAAATCATTACGTCTAGCAGGGATGAGACTCAATGTCTCGCAGTGTGTAGCTGCTCGAACACTTACGTCTACCCGACAAAACATGGATTGGGTATCCATTATCCATGGCTGGAATCCAGTTATTAAGTTTTATGAAAAGATTGGTGAGGCAGGAAAGGTGAATCATAATCTCATCACAAATGTGTTTTAATGAATGGAATTGACAAATAACCCAATATTTTTTTCTTTTGTAAAAGTGTGCTGCGAGCGAATCTTGAACGAACAATTTAATGCCATTTTTATAATAAAATCAGTAATTGCATGCAGTTTCAAGCCGGAAATGCATTCAAATACGGATTTTTTGTTCAAGTCCTTGGGGTCTACAGGTGGTTAGGCTCACATGGATTACAGGTTTAAGATTTTGTTTAAAACTTTTCAGACCTATTTCATGTCTGATTGGTTTACTGAAAGCAACAAGTAAATATGAAGTATGTATAAGCTTAAACATAGGAGATTTAACGCATTTTTTTAACATTTGCTTCTGGATGACTGAAATAAAGTTAAATTTAACGTTACGAAACAGATTATTTGCTTTTAGACAACATCTGCTTCAATTAAACTTGCCTTATAAACAAAACAAAAATGTCATTTAAGGTACGTAATCTTTTTCAATTGTTCTCCAAATAAACTCGCATACTATTCGGATAAGACACGCACAACGTCTGCGTATATCAATGCGGATAAAATATAATGACATTCAATCAAAACAGTTACTTTGCGACATGAAAAAGTGCAACTAAATGATTATAGACAGTTCGAGAATAAACCGTTTGAATTCTGTGGAATCGTTATAATTATGAAAAATATGCGTATAAATATGCCTAAACGCAATTATAAATGTTTTTTAGATTGATGGGCGAACTACCGTTCAGTCGCAATCAATGAAATTAGGCTCGAATTTCGATCAGATCGGATAAACAATTTACGTGAAATCTGACACGAATATAAAGGAGTAGATTTCTAAATGAAGTACGATTTAGGTGTATATATATATATATATATATATCTATATATATATATATATATATCTTATAGTCTCATACTATATCTATACTATAATATGTATATATATATTATATATATATATCTATATCTATATCTATATATATCCATATATATCTATATATATATATATATATATATATATATATATATATATATATATATATATATATATATATATACCTAAATCGTACACCCATATCCGCTTTTTATTTCATGAATATACTTCAGGAAATCAGAAAGGAGATTTCGCAGAATTCTGAACACTATCATTTGAATTATATTTGAGAATGTTGCCGAATTCGTTACTTGCTCTACTATTGAAAAATCTCTTTCGTATTGACGGCACATTATCGACATGGTAATTCTCGTTGGTTATATTGATACGCATAAAGATCCTTGGCATAGATAGAGCGAACCAGAACATAACGTCACGTACATGATATTTTTTGTTTTTTTCGATAATCTGTGTGCGACTCAGGATTTAAGAATTCGAGGAATCAAAGATTTGTGATTAAAAAGTTAATACTTGACGACATCACAGGATTACGGTATATATATAATATTATAACGAGTAGGGTATATCAAATCGAAGGATCACAAATGATGTTCGTTTGTATACATACTACCAATTTTTCTTTAAACATCGCTAGGCAAGGAGAGGCCACATCATGTTGAGGTAGGGAATTCCAAAAAATAGCCGACGATCAATTCGGGAAATTTGAATCTAAAGGGATAGGGTATGCCTACTTGTCAATTTCTCCGCACACTCTTAAAACAAGTGTCTTAATGGATGTCCTTCGGTAGACGCTATTCTATAAATAATAGAAATATTACGATGCAGCCTACTTTGGGTAAAGTCGCATGGACCCTGACGTCGCAAACCTTCAATGTACAGAACTTGAGCAAAAGATTAATTTGACAACCATTGAGTTTCGCCATCAATTGTTTATGTCATGGATCTCTTTCAGGATTCATTGTATCGTTAATGCAGCTGTGCCTTGGCCTAAAATACCGCTCTGGTGGGCCCTTACACGTATGTTCAGTTAAACAATTAAGAAATGATTGTTGTATGTTGTTCAGGAAAGCGACTATTCAACTTAACACAAGTCATGCAGAAGTGCAAACACACTGTCATGTTAAACACGTCTATCAATACTATCAAATGATTGACCAGTGTCACTTTGCAAATACAACAGGCCGGAACCCAAATCTTTCCCCGTTTTATTTCACTATTTTGTATGGGTCACGTGAACAGTTTATCAATGTAGACGTTTTAGTTTGGTTCGCCAAGCTTCGGCTATCTGAAATTTAGCTGACACACTCGACGGGGACATGTCCTTCGACGACTAATCGATCAGCATCATGCCAGTTGGATAGGTTATCTACATTGACATTGATCAGTGCAAAATCATATTTCCCTATCAATTGTTCACACGTCGAGTTTTCGTTTCCTAATTGCACATCGGAATCAACCATTAAGAGGATAAGATTTCTGCTAGAGCGACTTTGAATAACTGTTATTTATATATTGCAAACATTGTTTGCTCTCTTAAATAGACTTCTTACAAAAAAATCACGTGGTTCACATACAAAATCACAATGTGATTATTGGTCAAGTAATCGAGACCCCAGTTAAGGGAGCAATTGTCAATAAAACGCTACTGCATTTTCTCTCTATATTATAATATTCCGGGTTACGGAACCGCTTAGGTTGCTCAATCGGAGAGCTTTCTTTCTCAGTGCAGATTTGACTACAAGTGAACCTCTTGACATATGTAATTGTAGCAGATAAGCTAAATAATGTAATTTCACCTTGAGTCATTAAGTCAGACCTTTTCAGTGATAGTCGAACGCATAGAGGTAACATTTTCGGTCTTTCATAAAAGTTCCCGCATTTCTCCAAACCATAACTGGAATCAAATAAAAGCCTATGATAATAATAATAAAGTTATTTAAACCGAGAATACACTCCAACATTTTTCCCACGTTGATCAAAATATGCTAATCTTCCACTGACGAGCTGAAGCAATTGTTCAGAAACAGATATGAATTTTTTTCGTTCAAATATATTTCTATTTTCTCACGGTTGTTTAAATTCTCACCATTAAAATTCCAATATATCTGTTCAAAATAGAATGGCTGAAAAGAGAACAGTCTCATCGAGGATATAACGAATAATTTTCTGATTTTTTGTCCAGAGACTGCAATCAATTTTTAACTTAAAAATATATTTTGCACTCATGTCTATCGAACATTGTCTGAATTAAGCCATCGTTTACCCAAACAATTTGCCTTTTGCTTAAACATGCCCACAGAGATTTGATAAAAGAATCGAAAATAAAAGAGTATGTTTGTCGAACTGTTTTAAATTTGAGCTTTCATTGCAGCAGTAAGCAAGCTGGATCGCAGCTTTTGTGTCTGGTCCGAATTTGCGTTTCTCGACTTAGTATGAACCATTTGACGCTCAATTTAATTCACCGACATTGATCATTCTGTGGAACATTTGACTTCTATGCGGAGATAACATGCACCAATTTAACCGTCTAGTTCGTCTAATTTATTGTTAACGGAGTTAAATTTGATTGAATATAATTTGATTTGAATTTTAGTGTGATAATTGTAGTATGGACAATCAATGACTGTTTATTCAAGTAAATTTTATAATACGCCATTAATTATTAATTGCGCAATATTCTAATATACTTCGTGATCAGTTACCTATTCTGATTGCTACTTCTGGGTTTTTGGTACAGGTTGGACATAATTCGATTATTCAAATACGACATTTGGCGTCGCGAACAGCAATTCTTCATGGCAAATTCAAGTTTAGGACCATTTGACATAAATGCCAATGGGCGAGAAATTGAAGATTATTTTGAAAGATTCGAAATTTGGTGGTTGACACGGTCGAAAGCTGAAAATAATAAAAAAGTCTGTTCATTTTCTGAATTCAATCGGAAAATCTGCATATACGTTAATCAAAAATTTGGCATATCCGGATTCTCTAATTTCACTCCCATACGAAACTCTGAAGGTGAAGCAACTGAACGGGCAAAATTTCATTCCATGGTGCGGCATCCCAATCAAGAAATTTGCGATTTTATTCTACAGTTGTTAAATCATACAACAAAATGCGACTTTGGTAATTTGTTAGAAATGAAATTATTTGCTGGAATAAATGGCAGTGTTTTAGAGAAGGAGCTCCTTAAACTGCGAAAACCCTCTTTCAAAGATGTTCGAGCTCAGTGTGAACAGTATCAAGATGCGCGTCTGGCAACGACAGATTTGTCGGCAGCAGAAAGTTCTGTCATGTTTAATACACATAAACGTGAAAGCGCGAAGGATGCTATAGCAGGGCAAGAGTTCAAAAATCAAACGAATTATCGTCCTGTTGCTGATAACCATTCAAATTCAATCAAAATTGGGAAGTGTGCGTCATGCGGCAGACTGCACTCACGCCATACTTGCCGTCAAGCCAGATGTCACAAGTGCGGAAAAACCGGTCATATCCAATCTGTTTGTCGAACTCCTAAAATGTATTCGACTGATTCAAGAAATGGACAGGTTAGCGATATTAATGATGCATTTAAATCATTATCTCTGGCATTGACATCTTGCAATTCTAGCCGTATTCGTAAAAGCATTTCTTGTGTTTCTAGTGGCACATCCTCAGATTTTATTCTAGATACGGGTAGCGTTAGATCGCCTATATTACCCAGAGAGATCTAATGCAGTTTGCACCTCATGCAAAAGTCCAACCTTCTAGCCTCACCATAAAAGGCATTACGGGACATTCTATTCCTGTTGTTGGATGGAGTATGATTTCCATCCGAAATGAAAACAATACTGCTGTCTGTAGATACATTGTTATTAAAACTGGCCCATCTATTCTCGGTTTGAATGCACTACAAGCTTTAAAAATTAGTCCATCTGTTTTGACATCGTCTGAAGATACTTCAGAGTTGAAGAATCTCATAATAAATGTTAGCAGACAACAGGTGGAAAGCGAATTCCTCCAATTTCTCTTGAAGTAGAAGGAAACCCTGTGTTTCTCAAACTCCGCCTTATTCCATATGGACTCCGGAAACCTGTTGAAAAAGCTTTGAAAGATCTATGTTCTAAAGGTATCATTGACAAGATTGAGTACTCCGCTTGGGGCACACCTATTGTCATACCGCTGAAGTCGGATGGGAAGACCCCAAGGATTTGCGGCGATTATCGTCTTACATTAAATACTAGATTTGTAAAACAAACATGCATGACAGTTGAACCCGAAGATATTTTGAATGAATTGACGGCATCTAAATTCTTCTCGAAGATTGATCTGAAAGATGCCTACCTACAACTACCGTTGACTGATCAATCTTCAATGTTAACTACCATCAATACACCATTTGGTTTATTTCGGTACAAATTCTTACCTTTTGGTTTGTGCAATTTTCCTGCTATATTTCAACAAGTCATGAATGATATTACTTGCGATATGGTTGGAGTTGAAGTATATCAGGCTGATGTTGTCATGCATGCGCCAACAAGATCCCTTCATGATGAACGTTTATTTGAACTGTTTCGTAGATTCACTTCTAAAAATGTTGCTGTTAATCCGAAAAAGTGTTTGTTTTCATTCGAGGTTCATTCCAAATTTCAGTCTAAAAGCTTCACCATTATTTTTCTTTCAATCCAAAGAAACTTTAGTATGGACTGATGAATATGAACACGGTTTACGCAGCATATTATCCTTCCGAAACAATATTGCTACTGTAAACATTTTTCAATCTGACATTATTTAGTAAGAAATCTGTATTATAGAAAAAAGTTACTAGAACTCCTGACGTGCGGCTTGATTATTTTTAGTTCAAACTATTTTAGATATTGCCATATTCATTTTCCCATTTATAATAAAGTTTGATATGACGGATCTATTTCTTTCACATCTACGACGTGCCGTAAATATTAGTACATTAGCCATGTTTTCGACTATCGGAATATACCACTACTCTTTGCTATAATCAAATAGCAAATAATCTCACATGACCTTTAAGGGAGGAGTGTCAGTATTCGCTGTCAAATCGAGCAGCAATATATCTCTAGACAATTTCACATCACACCGAGTCCACACGATAACCCAGACTCTATAGATATTTTGTCCGATCGTACTTTTAGATGACTCGTAATGTGAGACACCTTGTACGTACCGAGATTATGAGCAGAACAACAGTGAAACAGCCCGCGGTTCGCGAAACGCTTGAAGTGTTGCAAAGGGCAGTCACAAAGCGAAATTGGTGCCGGTTTAGTATGTGATCTACACAAGGACTATGATCTACTGAAAAAGAATTTATTTAATACGATCATACATAACAATATACAGTGTGAGTATCATTTAAAAAAGGAGACAACAAGATTTTCTTCGTTTCAACGTAGAATTTTCCGGCTAATAAATTCTTAATAGGATTGCAATGTGTGTATTGGAACTCCCCTCATCATTTTGAGAGTACGAATTTTAGCTTCTTGCTAAGATCGTTAATTTTTTGCGTATGTGTTTCATCTTGATTATTAGTAAGGCTTTGCTGATAGTTGACGATGGAATGATTGAAATAACGATTTAGAGTCGAGTAGTCTGGACATTCACCTTGGTGGATGACGAAACCTTCTTGAACTTCTCTTCTTATAATTGGTTCTAAAGTAGCTTGGTCTCCTTTTGCAACATAAAAGTAACGACAATCCAAGACATTTTCATGGCCAGAAACCCATAGCCTGTCTATTCTTCGTTTGTGGTTCCAGTTGTTTACTAAATCTGCTTCACTGTCTGTTTATTCGGCTATTTTATCACCATTAAGGAAGTTACCTCAATTGTATTTTCTTCTTCCTGTAACGCGTGCTTCGTATATTTCAGCAGGATTTGCTTCTGTTCCCACCATTTTACCTCGCTTATTGACTGAAACTATTAAAGAGCAAACTTCTCGACACATGTGGAACCAATCACATATAGTTTTCATGCTCAGCCACCCGGTTCCACAACTTAAGTGTAATATGTACGAATATACCAGAACCCGATGCTTCATTATTTGAGGCTCGGAAGCAACACGAGATTAAGGCGTGGTTTGACATATTCAAAATGATGATAAAAATCATGTTACACCCACTTCATTGAATCGACTTACTATAAATTGTGATTCACCACATCACGACGATCCATGTTTGCTTGAAGTAACCGTAAACAATGAAAGGGACTTCAAAGATATATTGCTAAACGCATACATGCTAAAAAGTAGCTATGAAACACCATGTCGCGTCTACCCCGAAATTCCACGGTGCGCGAGAGGCGGTACAACCACTGAACGTGGAAACCATTCCTCCAGTAGTCTCATTTTACATGGGATTCCGGAAATCATCGGTGTTATTTCCATTCACGAACGCGCTAGCCACCATCGTAAGCAGTGGAGATTTCTGACAGAAATTATGAACATTTCCGAGCAAGTTACGGTCGATATTTTCCGTATACGACGAACACCCATGTACAATGCAACGGGTACAACTCCACTGAAAATGATCCTTTTTAACATCACCATGGCCGATAGTCTATGATGCACATGCAACGCCTTCAAACATAAGTAACCGAAAGGGGGTATCTAACCTAATCCCAGCGTCTAAGTACGAGACAATCATCATGTTCAGAAGATAACAGTCAACCTAAAAACTTTGAGATCCATACAGTGACGAGTAATTCAACTATCAAGAATAACACGAATAGCGCAAATGCCGCTAGATCTAAAATCGATCAAGATCCGAATCAAGAACATGATACAATTTTTGATTCAGTCACTGAAGCAATAACAATAAGAACATATCTAACCACCCACCCGTTTGCTACTAGTGACTACCAGAGCTTAAAATCACAAAACTTGTTTAGTGCGACTCCAGAGAAGTCGAACCAATAACTTCAGTTTACTCCCCGTCATTACTCACGGAAAATACGATTAATTAAAAACGCAAACAGCCTTATCAACAAACAAATCGAACTGTCCAAGATTTGTAATTGAACATAGTTGCCATAACAGAAACTTGGTTCCATACCTCATTGTCTGATAATGAACTCTCTATGCCAAGCAAGTCGCTATTCCGGTGTGACAGTTTAGGTGATGGCGGAGGAGCAACACTCTACTTAAAGCAATCGTTTATCTGTAGAGTTATGAACGACCGAACTCTTGATATACCTGACACACTTTGGTGCACTCTGACTCTTACTACAGGAGACCTATGCATTGTTGAAGTGATCTATCGTTCTTCAACAGCAACTCTTAACCTAAACAATAAACTGATTAATGATTTTGCGCTATGTAACAGCGCGGTAAAATACTCAAATATTGATAATGGGGAATTTCAAATTTCCCAAGCTCCATAGCCGGAACAATTATTCATCAGAGACATTTGAATATGAACTTCGAGCCGTCTTGGATTACGCACTCATTTATAATCACGTTTTGGATTTACTCGTATGATGAGATCAGATCGGCGGTCTACCTTGGGCTAAATAATTACATCAGATCCCACAGGTGTAGAGAATATCGTTTATAAACCGCCAATCGGAAGAAGCGACCACGCTGTCCTAGAATTCGAGAAGGTTGTACCAACTCCAAAGAGAAATGCAGCAGGTATTTTTTCAGTGCATGTGTGCTTTGTTTGGAATTCCCTACATTACGATTTGGTGTGCTTAAACAGTTTATCTATATTCATATCGAAACTTGAAGATTATATGAGAGGTAATGCCAATTTTTCCACCAACTATTAATAACCTATATTCGACGTGAGCAAAACATTATTTGGCCTTCCATAAGTGCCGTGATTGCATGACCAAGAAACACTATGTGATTCTGTGTTTCAACATCGTGGTTCGTTGTACGAACCTTATGTAACAGTGACATTCAAGTATAACCTTCTTTACCATTAATCCACTGTTTCAAGGCTCGCTGAAGCTAATATTACTGACTTCACTTGATGACGGCAAACAGCCAAAAACCGGTGGTGGAGTGTAATTTCGGGGATTTGAGCAGCGCATTATATTGGTAATCCATAGGCGCCTTGAGTGCTAGACCAAGAATCACTTTGTGATTCTGTGTTTTAACATCGTGGTTTGTTGTAAGAAACATATGTAACTGTGGCAATCTGGAATAACTTTGATTACCACTTATAAGCTGTTTTTTAAGGCTCACAGAACCTAATCTTACTGTCTCCACCTGAAGACGGAAAACAGCCAGAAACCGTTAATGGTGTGTATGTGTGGGGACGTGAGCAACACATTACTTTGGCCATCCATAGGCGCCTTGAGTGCTTGACCAAGAACCACTATGTAATTCTGTGTTTGAACATCGTGGTTCGTTGTACGAACCCTATACAACAGTGGCATTTAAGTATAACCTTGATTACCACTTATCCCCTGTTCCATTGCTCACTGAACCCAATCTTACTGTCTCCACCTGATGACGGTAAACAGCCAGAAACCTGTAGTGGTGAATAAGTGCCGGCGATACGAGCCACTAATTACTTTGGTCATTATAAATGTGTTTGAACACACTTGATTGGACAGCCTTATCAAACAATGGCATTCAAGCGCTAGTTGTTTATAATGATCTAGTTTGACAAGCGTTTGTTTTCTTAAGCAGGCTCAGCCTAGCTATCCCTAGAAGAATAAATCGGCAAAAATAGTTATGCTTTTATGTGTTGTACTCAGCTAAGTATTCCACCGTTCGAGGTCCTCTGCAAATATATAGCCTTAGATTATTAAGTTTAATGTTGGGTTAATTTGACTCCAGTTTTAACACAGGATCGATTGTGAGACAGCAATCAGAAGCTTTCAATTAACAGAATAAAGTCGCTATGTAAATTTATATAAAAGTAATAAATGTGTTCCAACGCGGAATCATCAAATAAACTACAACGTCCGACAAATCGATGTTAAATTAGGAAATTTTTTTATATCGATTTATGGTTCGATCTCGTGTTCCATGGAAAGCGATTCATCTTAATGAACAGTATTTTAATTTGAAACAAACAATAATTCACCAATAAAAGAGAAAATCAAATGACTAAATCATTGGGAGTAAAAGTAAATTTTCTGCGTGCCATTTCCGTGCGATTAATTTTCCTGGCACTGCAAAACATGCGTTGTAAAACATCGCTTGAACATTCTTTGAGAAAATTTCCTGGAACATAGTATAGCAGATGCTGATCGTCAGAAAAACAACTGCAAATTGATTTTCGCAGCATGTTACATGAACATTTTTGTTCACGTACAGTTTTGTTCAAGTATACAACATTCACAAAATGCTACCCGAAAACTCACTCGATTTACCGAAGGGGGACCTACTAGGTTAGTTAACGTGAAGTGCTTGGGTTATTAAATTCGCGAGGGCTTGACTACCACAAAAAAACACAATGCGTCGCACTAACAGAAATCCTTCAGTTAAACATATATCTAAATTCGCGATTTGTAGATGGATGATTGGCAAGCGACTTTCGCTTTAAGCGAACGAAAAATAGATCTGGCAACGGAATCTACATGGGTTCAACGAAGAAATACTAGGACTAATTCTTTGTGGCCACAATTTTGCAGAATACCGAACAACATCGACACACTGATTACGTAGGACAAGCAATGCTACAATCAATTTCTGTCTTTGAAAATGGAAAGAAATCTCAAATTGGTATATCGGGGAGTTAATGCTCGATTGATCGTGAAACCATGCGTGTTCCCTGTACTTACTGAAGATGGATTAACAGACTCAACAAAGGAAACAGCTCATGCTCTCGCTCAATGTTATGCAAAACTATTTAGTCATTTAACCATCAGATCGACTGAAGAATTACCGACATAAACCGTGACGCAACAGCTGACTGACATCGAGATTCGAATGAACCCTAGAAAATCCCCTGGAGCGGATGGAATTGCACCAATCGTGCTAAACTCCTGTGACCAGCAACTGTGTTCACCTTTAACTGAACTGTGTAAACATTCTCTAACCGAAAGCGTGGTGCCAACGAATTGTAAGCCTGCGGTAAGTTTATCTACCCACAATTGTGTAGACGTTCAGATCCTGCAAACTACCGGCCTGTCACCTAACTCCCTGTGCTGGACAAAGTTCTACAGCGTATGGTAAAGAAAACATAGTTCATTACTTGGAATCGCCAAATATACTCTCAGTAACTCAGCATGGTTTTCGTAAATCTCGTTCATGCTTGACAAACTTGTTGATGATGTTAAACGAAAGGACCTAAGCAATGGACGAAGGGGTTAGCATCTACGCTTGCTATTTGGATATGCCTAAGGTTTTTGAACGAGATGTTCACTTTCGACTACTTCGAAAGCAGCGCAAATGGGCATGGCTTAAAAGTTATTTCACTGGGCGCAAGTTAATCGTTCGAAACAACGGGAAACATTCATCTGCCATTGATGACGCTAGTGGGGTGGCTCAAGTTTCCGTCCTAGAGGCATTACTTTTCTTGGTTCACATCAACGACCTCCCAGAGACGCTCTCATTCACGGTGATTCTCTTTGCTGATAAAATCGACTGCGGATTGTGTACAACAACAAAGTGATTTGGATGCTCTCCATGTATGGTCGGTAAGGAATAGGCTACCATTCAATTTTCAATATGCAAGATGCTGCAAATTGGTAAGGCATTTCAGTAACAATATCACTTTGAGCCGACGACTTTGAGCGGGACCGAGACGATAATTGATCTTGTAGTCTAGGTATGCGACAGCCTGAATAACAGCGTGTATTTTGAAATAATCTAAAACTGTGATTCTAAGCTCCTAGGTATGCTGCGGGGGATTTTTATAACCTTATGGCCTTGAACGTTGCCAAAAATCCCGAAAACCTCCTGAATTCCAACCATGGAGCATGCATTGCAAGCTTCGATTCCCTCGTTTCTAAAGGATTGGTTAATAAAATACACCATCGTGCAATCAAACCCGGAAGTGGTGTCCGGAAACGAAGGTACGAAGAATGATTGCAAAAATTGAGACTCCACACATCATCTATTAAACATGTATTCTAATACTGCGAGTCACAAAATACACGCAGCTAAATTTCGATACTACGAATTCCCCATTGCCGTATTAGCTGTCACCAATATTTTTAATCTGTACGTGTCTGTTTTCTTTGGAATGACCTCCCCGAAAATATTGATATACCTCCTATCGTCCTTACCTTCATTCGAAATTTGGACACCGATTTTTGCATAACGATTTGACCGAACATGCGTATTGACTCATTATAAGTAATCGAATGGACTTTACGTAACATTAAATGAATAATTGTCATTACTTTTTCACGAAAAAATATTTACTATGCTATGGTAATTCTGTAGCTATGTGCTTTTTGCAACCGTGAACCTTGAATCTATTTCAGATGCGACGGATGCTACCTCAATGTCATATATCATGTTTACATGCGTGCTGGTCTCAAATTATATTCACAACGTACCGTCAGCATTGAAAGCTGGTGTGGTAACACCAATTTTTCAGGTTGGCTGTCGTTCCGACGTAACAAATTACAGACCTGCTACGTTGCTTCCCGGCATCTCAAAAATTATGGAGCGCATCCTAACTGAGTGTATCGTGGGTCACCTTGAAATTAAAGAACTTTTATCAACAGCGCAGCATGGGTTTCACCGAAGCAGACCTTGACTGTCAAATTTACTCATCACTCTGGATGATTGGACAACGTCTCTTGACCTAGGATACTCCGTTCATGCCTGCTATATTGATGAACCTAGAGCATTCGGTGAGGTCAACCACAACCTGTTTCTGCAAAAGCTAGTGCAATATGGGATGACATGAAAATTATTATCGTGGTAACGGATGATCTGACCGGTCGGCCTGTGCGAGTATGCATTGACGGTGTTCTATCAAAAACGATCAATGTCACCAGCGGTGTCCATCAAGTTTCAGTGCTCGGGCCTATCCTTTTCTTGTTATGCATAAATGATATTGCGGAAGTAGTACGATGCAAGATAGTTCTTTCTTGCTGGTGACTTCAAAATATGGAAGCAAATCCGATCCATTGAATATTGTTTTATGCTGTAAGAGGATTTTGATGCATTGTATCACTGGTCTCAACTAAATCAGATGCCTTTTAACATACGTAAATTTAAAATGTTACAACTTGGCCGGCAGTACGAGCATACATATAACCTTGGTCAGGAAAATTCAACTTGGAGAAGGATCGCGGCATCTGGATTACTAATAACCTGAAACCGGCTAGTCATTGTGCTATGTAATGGATTGAAAGAGATTTGTGCCAAGTGATCAACTAGATGATACGAGAGACCAATACCACTGAGACAGAAAACAGAACAACGCAAGATGGTTATGAAACGACGAAGCCGAAACTCAGGACACAGTTTCGCAGGTCCTAGAGCTGGACAGGGATAGTGTTTATATAGAGAACAGAAAGGGTGTGCGAAGTAAGCGGCAAAGTAGTCCGTGCAGAGTAAGACAACGCATGTTCGGATAAGGACATTGAAGCGTAAGGTTACAACATGTCACAGCCTGCATCCGCACTGTTCGCATAAGGACATTACAGAGGTCGAACGTATCTTGGGTGAGGTGGCCTCAGAGGGTCTGTGCGACGGCCAGATGCATCAAAAATAAATCCAAGATACGTGATAGATGTAAGATAGAACTGGTATTTTTCCGGTCGTAAACGGAAACCATAGTCTTGCATTCGTTGGAGGACGGCCACTATAAGTTTTTTTGTTTTAAAGTCAGATTTTTAATAATAAGTAGTATATGACGTTCGAAAAGCAGGACAGAAGCACACGACCGGTTTCGCGGTTATTGCCGCTCATCAGGTATGCGTATCCGTGACCTGACATTCGAACGCCGATCTGACTTTGTGCTAAACCCAATTATTTGCGATTTCGAGGATAAATCCTCATTTGCAAATTGAAATTTAGCTTTTATAGCCACTATACGTGATTGTTATTGAGTGGAGGATGATCCCACCATTAAAATATCATTCGTATATACTGCTACACCTGGAAGGTCAGCATGACTTGTTGGAAAATAGCTGGAACGGTTTTAATTCTGAACGGTAATCTAATGTATTGGAAGAATCCCGATGTGAGTTGATACTTAATAGTTCGCGACTAGCCGTATCGTCTTCTATTTGGAGGTAAACATCAGCTAGGTCCTGTTGGCGTAACACGTGCCTCCGTGTAGGATTGTGAACAGATCCTATGGGACTGGTAACGGTAACAGTTTGATTCAAGAGCGTTATTGAATGTTTTGTACAACTGGTCATCCAAAAATAAACTTTCGTTGAATATGCAAATGTCGAAGATAATTCAGTTTGGTCGTGACCTTGGCGTTTCCTATCAATATAAGCGACATAAACATGGAGTACACCGAAGAAGAAAAGAACCCGGGTGTCCGGATTTGCGGTAGTTTAAAAAATTGTCGTTTACAAAAGCGCATCTCGGCTGCTCAGCATGTTTCGGCGGATATTTGGGGTGTTTCTCTCTCATGATCAACACATATATACACCCGGTTCTAGACTATGCCGCACAACCTGGAAACCATGGCTCCAAAAAGACATCTTACTTCTGGATCGCATATACCGGAGAGCTACTAAGCTTGTCACTGGACTCGAAAATATGCCATTCGCCGGCGACTCAGACGACTGGAGCTGAGGACACGCACTAAGGAGAATGCGAGGTGATCTCTTCTTCGCATACAAAATACTTGCTACTGTTTCCGACCCCGTGGACTTATTATTCCATCTTCGAAATTCCAGCAACAGCCGTGGCCATGTATGCAAGTTGGAAATACCACATTCCAAACTGAACTGTCGCAGGTATTTTTATTTGGTGCGTGTGCTTTGTTTGGAATTCCTTGCCTTCCGATTTGGTAAGCGCCAAAATTTTATCTATATTCAAATCGAAACTTGACGATTATATGAAAGCTAATCCGAATTTTGCCCCAAAACTATTATTAATCTATCATCGTTCTATTGATTTTGATTATATATATATATATAGCATAGTTCGATTCGATAAAAAAGTAGTTAATTGCCTTTATCATAAATCTTGAATCCTAAATCTTGAATCCTGAGTCTGGTGGAGAAGTTGGCGCAAATACGAATAGATCCATTGGCTTTTTTACGACAACAGTGGGAGCCGCCCAAGCAGAGTGTGACAGACACAAGGACACCAGCTTGTTGTAGTCGAGTGAGTTCTGCGTTTACCTGTTCGATAGAGGAGTACGGTAGCGGACGCTTGGGTTGGAAAACATGTTTAGCTTCATGCAGTGCTCCAGTTTATCACGAAATACATCTCCGAATTGTTCCAGTAAATTGTTAGATGATATAGAATGAACTCCGATTGTTTGAGCTTAGTCGCATATTATAGCTATCGGTAGCTCTAACAGACCCAATTGTTCGATCCAGTGGAGACCCAGTAGATTTAGATTGGAATCGGATACGCTACGCGATGCAGACATCCTACAACCACGAAAATTTACACCGCAGAGAAACTCACCGTATAAGTTCAGCGCTCCGCCAGATGCTCTGATTGCTCGGTGACATGTGGGTTCAAGTTTTGAGTTGCCAAGAGATTTCCATGCTGATGACGAGATAACGGTGATATCAGAAGCCGTATCAAGTTGTAATCGTACAGGATGACCATCGATTTATACAGTTTTGTATTTGCGAACAACGGGATTTACCGACCGCTGGTTAGCACAAAGTCTGAGTGATCGTGGAACGGGCTTTGATGTTCGTGTGGGACGACGTGGGAAGAACCTTTTTCGTTTGTTTCGTGTTTTCCGATTGGCTGTTTTATGACAGAACCCATCTTTGTGTTCTATGTGATTGCATTGCTTGCATCGATTGGTTCTGTGGGAGCATTCTTGGTGAAAGTGCCGTTCCCCGCAATGTCTGCATGAATACGGTGGTCTGGATTTCTGGGTTGTGCTTGACAGCTTTGGCTGTATTGCTAGATGCGGAGACAGGTGTTGAGTATCGCTTTGCTTCGGTTGATGTACCTGGATTGTAATATTGTCACAAATGTTTGACTGCACGAGGGCGGAGTCGTTTTGAATGTTCATGAGACGTTGGTGTTTTTCTCCGATGGCTTGGAGCGTCATAGTTGGGTCCTGCTCGATACGATTCAGTAAGCGAGTCCAAATATCTGTAAATCGCGAGGATCGCAAACTGTTGATATAAATGAGACATTTATATTGGTCGTCAGTCAGTGATCGTAATCTGAAGCGTTCACGCTATTTAGTAACTTCCACAATATGCGTCACAAAATCCGTTGTTTCACTCATGGCCAAATTAAGACAGCGCTAACGAATACTGAAAAGAGATGATTGATCACCAAAACACTGCCAGATTGTTTCGAGTGTCTTTTCGAAATTTCGGTCACGTAGGTTCTGAGGAAGCATTAAATTACAATATTTGTCTAATTCCACTGCACCCAATTTATGCAACAGCATTCTAACTTTGCAGTTATCTCCCATGTCCATGTGGACAATTTGGAATATATATTCATAACACCGGAAACACATGTCGAAGGTCACATTATTATCCGGGTCGAAGTGAAATTCCATGATTGATGACATGAGAGTTTCGATAGATGGAGATTAAGGATCCTTCGCATAAGAATTACCAGATTCTTTTATTTTGAGTAGACGTTCGAGCAGCTCTTGTAAAACCACAAATTCGGATTCCGAGGAATTGATTGGAAAAACCACCGTAGCCATGTTGCTATGTACTGGATTCGACAGACGATTGTGTCACGGGATCTAATCGTAACTTATAAAATAATGAACTCAAAGATGCACCCTTTGTAGCTTCTATTTCGCCTCCGGTCAAGCCATGCCACACGTACTCTCCAACTGGCATTTGATATTCCACATTGTCAGCGGAACAGCAGTCGGTTCTTCTTTTAGGTTCGCGTTAGTTTCTTATGGAACTCCGCACCGTCAGATGTTGTAGAAACAACTAATGAAAGCATATTCAGGAACAAACTGGATATATTTATATCTAGTAATTTCACACTAGATCACGTTTATATAACTAAATTTTGAAGATCACACGACATTTATCTTACCGAATATTTTTGGATATACCTTTCATTGTTTTCATCCGGTTTGATTATTGGATATCTGTCTGAAAGTTTGCTACGACGGATCTACTCATACAAGAATTATCCATCTTCGACGTGTCGTTCTTGGTGTGCGTCGCCCGTAGATTTTCCAAAGTTCGTTCATTTATTTGAATGGCTTTTGTGTTTCTCCTGTTAGATCAACCCATCGGCCCTTACCACTCGGAGAAATACTCAAAGATTAATCAATTTCACGCCATTATTCTCAACGGGATGCTGACAAATTCGCGGCTATATTTGCTGACGAACTATTCCGACAACTCGTCACTTTCCATCAACTCCACAGAATACCACATTGCACTGATTTGTACTTTTGGTTGGCCCCATTAACATGAAACGAACTGATGTCCGCGAATCATGCGTCGTCTGCATGAAAGCCGTAAGTGATAAGGGCAAATCTGTCATGTGGCGCAATTGTTCCCCACGTGTCACTCCCCGCAGACAATATCATTTCTTAACCTTCCTGGACCTGAAATGGGGTCAGAAATGACCCCAGAGTATGTAATTTTGCAATAACTGCTAAACTAATGGTTAAATTTATCCAAAATTATCATTTCCTTCCTAAAATTATGTGTAAAACATTGACAAGCAGTACCAATTGGATACTTGTTTTATTTTACTACTTATGACGTTTTTAAGTGTGTGGGGTCATTTTTGACCCCATTTCAGGAGAATGTGTTAATGTCAAATATTGTCCTAAAAATTTATTTATTACAGAAATTTTTAATTTTTATAATTTTTTTCAGATAATAATACCCAGTTATGTCTGGTATATATCTTAGTGATGATCAAATACAAGAAACTTTATATAAATCCGATTCGGAGGTTGATAGTGAAGAAGAACTTATTCATGATGAAAATATCCAAATACATCACTGACAAGACTTAATTTCCTCAAGAATTTGGGTTTGGAACTCGTGAAACCTGCTATCAAAGCGAGGGCAAATCCTCCAAGAACAGGAATACCATTGTCAGTTCAAGCAGCTATGGCATCAGTTATAGGCCTTCTACCACAACAGGTTCCACAACCAATACCAGCTAATTTCGGAAAAGGGATAAGAAATCGCTGTGCATTCTGCCCAAGGACGAAAAACACCAAATATAGTGTTAAATGTTCGTTATGCTCTGCATTCATTTGCCCTGAACATACAGAATCCAATGTAACAAATTGTGTAAACTGTCATGCTTAATTATTTGTACCCATCAGTTTATCTTTTATTAAGTTTTGTTTTTCTTTCCATAAATATGGATTTTAGTTGATGAATATTTGAAAATAAAGCTTTAACGTCTCTAGAATATAGTTTTTATTCATTTCATTCCATTGCAGAACCTTAATAACATGTTTAAATACAAAATAAACGATTAGGGTCAAATATGACCCCATTTTAGTACTCCGTGTACTATGAGAGGTTTTAGGTAGAGGAAGGTTAATAATGAAATGATGTATGCTATGTGTGTAAAAATGATCGAACTAAACGAAACGCATATTTAGCTGCTAGGACAAGTGTCCAGCAAATCAACCTGGATGAAGGTATGCTGAGCTTCGAGCTCCTCATACAAACGTTGAAGTCATCGGTAGAGACTCTGGTCACCTCTCAGAATTCTTGCTTTGCCCTTATAGGTTTCGATAAATCGGAAACCACTGACGGTAATACCAGTGAGATATTTGCTGCATCTAGGCAAATAATTCAACATGAATGATCAGATGTTGTAAATGTGCCGGAGAGTCTTAGAGAGCATTCTTTTCATAAAGACGACACATTTACAAATGCGATCATTAAAGGTATGTATCCTCAATTATTCCCTGGTCCGCAAATTGTTACAGAGGCAAAGCGACCTGCTCATCTGAAGGTTCTGCGAAGACCCTCAGGTTGAAAACCAAAAGTCACTATGCAAAATACTCCTAAAGTGGACACAATAGGTATTCGATCTAAGGCAGTTGAAACGTCCCGCAACCTACGAAAGCAACAGGCACACAGAATACATTCGCTACATGGACTAAGCGTGATTTGCACCAAAGTAAAGGAAACGAGTGCCACCTTACTAGCGGACAGACTAAAGCACGATAGAGAAGAATGGAGACAGTTGTGCAGCAGCATGGACTTGGAGCCAGTTGAACCATTATTATTGGTACGACTAAGTCGTAAAACTAATTCTTCAAATCTGAACTAGCTAATACACATAAAATCACGATCAACTCTGAAATGTATCTAGAAAACATCTTACTATCCGATTTTTCTCATGCGTATGGAGCGTTTGGAGAAAATTGCAGGGATTTTCGCTCATGTGCCCTGACGGGAAAGAGCCCGTAACGCCCAGCAACAAGCCAAAACGAATAAGAGGGATGATCGAAGTTTAATTCTTTTGGAAGTCCCAGAAGCGACTTATAAAGCAGTGCAGCGCAAACACGATCAGCTTCAATGGAGATTTCTCAGTGATATACTTGGCTTGCATGATGTAGTTGTGACGAACACGTTACGCATCCCCAAAGCTATGAATTAGAAAAGCATCGGTCATAAGTCCCTTAAAATAATGTTCTTGCGTACAGATATGATGAATACGGTCAAAACTCGTTAGCTAAATGGTCGCAGACTAATGCCATTAAAAATTAGAAATGAGTCCAATAGCATCACCACCAAGTAAATCAGTTGGCGTGTCATAAAACAAATGCTGCCGACATTATAGATCACTGTATTCCAACAGTACAGCCTCAAAAGGATCACGCATCCTTGCAAGCGAAGAACCTTCAAATGTTCACCAAACATCATCGCCTTAACGGAAACGTGGCTACAGAATCACCAAACAAATATTGAACTATTATTACCGGCATGTCACTTATTCGCCGTCACCGTGAAGCGAGAGGAGGAACTTTGTATTAGCCAATACCTTCTCTGCCATGAGATTACTGATCCCGTCGTTATGTTACGAGATACACTCTGATGCTCATTCCGATTAGCTAACGGCGATACTGTGTTTTGTGATAGTATATCGGCCACCGTCGGTAGATCATTCTTACAATCTGGCCCTACTCGACAAAATTCGCATGTTTACTTCCAGATTCACTTGTCGATGTTTGATTATGGCTGACTTCAATTTGCCGAATCTGCAGAGCTGTACTGTTCACCCACATTCAGTGAGTTGTTGGACGATATTCCTCTAAATAGCCACATTATATAATACCCGATACCGCGGAACCCATATACCTTAACTCTTGTATCCCTTTCTGACAAGCAATGAATACGTCATTGATAACGTTGCTTACGAAAGTCAACTTGGAATAAGTGATCACGTCGACATCCAGTTTGACTATCTGTTTGAAGCTGTGAGAACAAATGATGCGCGTAAATCAGTTAGACGAATCATCGGTATGGCTTTGAGTAATGCTCTTAGAAACATGATTAACTACAAACCGGAAACCAGCTGAATACATGAGTTTTGGGTATGGCTAATATCTGATCTCAAGAATTCAATCAAAGTGAGAAGTTACCTTCTTGATCACAAGGCAACTATACGTATCGATGATGTGATGTCTGGGGAAATAGAAGCCACTAGCGATGCCCACAAGGTTAGGGTCTTGGCCCGGTTCGCTTTTCGGTCTACATCAACGACCTTCCGAAACGTGTCACAGCCAAATGGCTCTATTTGCCGATGATGTTAAGCTTTGATGTGAATCACGTCAAGCATGGACTGTTTGCGCTTACACAGCGATTTGGATATATTAAACAGCTGCTCAGATCGAAATAACCTTCCATGCATCTTCAGAATATGTAAAATGTTGCAAATAGGTAAAAGATTTCCCAATTCCATACAACCTTGGGTAGCAAAAACTGGAATGGACAACAAAAGTAAAGGACCTCGGCGTGTGGCTTAGTGAATGTCTTAAGAATAGTGTGCAATGCTAAACAGTGTACAATAAGCTAACCGCATGCTTGGTATGCTTCTGCGTATTTTCGGAAATTTTTCTAGTGAAACATTCCCTATGTTCATAAATACGTGTGTTAACCCAGTGATGGTTTATCCAGTGCAATCTTGGGCACCATGGCTACAAATGGACATTAAACTGCTCGACAGGATTTATCACAGAGCAACTAAAATGGTTGGTTGAAACCGCAACATACTATGTAAATATCGACTTGTTCATCTTAATTTGGATACACTGACTCGCAGATGGGTTCGATTTGATATTATCCCAACTTATAAAATAATGTACTCAAAGATGTACCCTCTGAGGCATCTATTTCGCATCCGTTCAAGCCATGCCACACGAACTCACCCACTGGCATTTGATATTCCACATTCTCACCGCAACTGTCGTCAGTTCTTCTATCCGGTGCGCGTTTGTTTTTTGTGGAACTCCCTACCGTCAAATGTTGTACAATCATCTAATGAAAGCATATTAAGGAACAAACTGGATATACTTATGCCTAGTAATTCCACCCTACACCCCTTTTATCTACCATGAACTTTATCCAAACGAATATTTTTCCATTCCACCGAGACAACACATGACATTATTTTCTTATTTCAAATCTCCCGATCTTCCTAGTGCCCCAATTTATTTTGTATAAATATTTATTGTCCTTATACGAATATCCTTAGTCTTGTACATCTACGAGCATTTTTATACTATAAATTCTTGATTCTCGATTCTTGAATCTTGAATTTGACATTAGGAACTAAAGAAAAAACCTCGAAATTAAAGTAGGTAGCAGAACTCCTGTATGGTTAAGGGTACGAAAAATTTCTTGGCGACACAATCGGCAAAACCCATCATCAGATACCTGTTAATATCCCTCTACTGAGGAACAAAGTAAACAAATTTGTCAGCCAAAACAAGTTGTACTTCCAAGAAGTGCTATCACACACGATGGAGCTCAACATCAAATACTTTATCGTATGGTTCATGATCTAGCTAATGTGAAACCTGGAGTTGCGTCAGTGAGCACGTCATCTGGACCAACAAAAACTGTATCAGAAACTTGTGAAGCTTGAACCACGTTTTATTCATCTGTATTCAAATCCAGACAACATGCAATTTCCATCCCGAATCAAACTATTTCAATCACGGTTGCCACGGATTGTCAAAACTCGTCCTTCAAGAATTATTCAATATTCGGAATAATTTCTCCTATTTTTAAAGGTGGAAATCGATCCGCTGTTTATAATTACCGACCCGTTACTCTGTTACCAGTGATTTCAAAATTACGTGAGCGACTCATTGTCGTAGAAAATAATCCGTTTCATGGATTTGGACAAAATTATTCCTGTTTGTCTAATTTAATGATAACGCTGAATGATTGGACACATTCGGTAGATAAAGGACAAGCAATACACGCCTGCTACCTAGATATCTCCAAATCATTTGGTCGTGTTGTCCATACCCTACTATTGTATATGCTTGAAAGGCTTGGTATCACTGGAAAGTTGTTGAATTGTTTAAATGACTACCTTACTAATCACACTACACATGTGCTTGTTGACGGTGCATTAACTAAATTGATCGCAGCTACTAAAGGAGTTCCCAAAGGTTGAGTCCTTGGTCTGATCCTTTTTCTGGTTTATGTCAATCATGTACCGGAAATTGTTTGATGTAACATTTCGTAATTTGCGGACGACAGAATGATATGTCGTAGCATCCGCAGGCCAGAAGACTGTCTGCAATTACAAACAGAACTTGATACGTTTCAAGGCTGGTAGTTGAAGAACAAACTGTCGTTTAACTTCAACAGTGCCTTTAAAAGAGCAACACGTATCCTAAATCTACTCAAACGGGTATTTGAGAAATCTTCGCCCAACATATTCCCAAGGATCATGCATACATACTTGAGACCAGTCATGGAATACGGTGTGCAGTCACGGTCTCCGTGGCTCAAGAAGGATTTGGTACTTATGCAGCGAATCTATCACCGCTCAATATAGCGAGTTCTCAGCATCCGAAACAAGCTTTATAAAGAAAGCATATTTCAACTGAATCGGTTCGATTTTCCATATCGACGAATCAAAGAAGACCTTATCCTAATTTACAAAATATTCCATCCCGATCAATCCCTTAAAGGAATAATTCACGCGATGTCATACGAGAAATTATCGAACCCATGAATATGTGCTGGTGGAACCCCATTCCCACTTATTCTGTCCTAGTCTGTTTTACTTGGAACATTTTACCTTCTACCGTTGCTCACTCCACTAGCTTGCATGTTTTTAAGACGAAATTAGACGAATTTCTAAGGAATTATTCATTTTCCGAACTCTTATTTACTGCTTAATTTAGTTCCTTATCTTGTTTATACACTTAAATTTTAAATTTTTACTATCCTATGGTTATTGTTAAGCATGTAGCATTTCTGGCCATCAAAAACATTGAATTACATAGAATTACATTGAATTGAATACCGAGACAATACACAAAAATTTTCTAACTACAAGGAGTGTCGATCTTCGCTAACGCCTCAGGTTTTTATATTATTTTCTCGTTGTTCAAATATCCCATGTTGTTGTATAACTACAAGTTTTTATACCATAAATTCTTGAATCCTAAATCTAGAATCCCCGTTATATCGAATAGTTAGGGAGCGTATCGTTTGTGAAAATATTGTGAGTCATCTCGAAACACAAAAGGTGATGTTCTGGAATCAACATGGTTTTTCGATGTCTGGTTTTTGATTGACTGATATACCGGAGACAATGAAAGGCTCAATGCAGGCAGTATATGAGGAAGTTGTATACATGTGTGTTACTTGAGCATAGCGTATGGAAAACCACCCTGTCCCTTGATTTGATAAATGTCAGTTCCCCTTAGAATACACGGATTCATTCAAATTGTATTTTGATGCCGCACTCGAGACCCGATTGTAGACGTCATTTCTTCTTTGTGCGTCTTTGCTTCCTGTGGAATTCATTATCACGGGATGTTGTGAACGCTACCACAATCTGTGATTTCAAATCGAAACTGGATGCTTATATCAAAGAGCACTTCACTATCGGCTTTTATATTGACCCTTTATGAACCCACACAACCCACTCAGCTCCATTGAATCTTGATTTCATCCTCCGTATTTTTTATAGCTGTCATCCAAAAGTACATGTAAAGCGATTGCTTTTTTCATCATAAAATCTTGATTCTTGATTCTTGACCAGTTTACACGTTCTTTCTGATCCCCGGTAATATGATACCAAACCTTTATGTAATGTCATAGTGCGAGGATTCCTTATTTGCATCGATATAAGCAATGCTCAGTTTTCATTTGATAGCAGATCAAGCCATAACATTGTTTCCAATTACTCAAATGTTCAACTGGCTGATAATCTTGTGGCTTTAGGTCACTTGATTCAGTTCTTCACCCTGGGTCCGTCAGTCCAAACTTGATGCGCTGATGCGGCGCAACAACTAGTACTGACATCACCACTTCCAATGTATGTGAAATCACATTCCGTTCCATTTCTATAACAAAGTCTTTACATATTTTTATCTATATATTCACAGTCGATTAAATTCTCATGAATTATTTGAGTCGAACACTGTAAATATTAATCGGTTAAATGGTAGCCAATCACATCAATTGATATTCAGACGTTTTTATTGGTTAGCTCTGCGTTATATAATTATTCAGAAGCTGTTTACATGTCATAATTGAAAACTATGATTTCAAATGAAAATTGTACTGTACTGTGTGAACAATTTTTTAATTATCACAAGCAATTATTGCTGGAATCAATGCTGGGCCCTCGGACAAAACCGTTGGCAGCACAAGTGATCATCGGAATTATCTATTCGGTGATTTTATGCACTGGAATATTTGGAAATTTATCAACATGCATTGTGATCGCTCGAAAACGATACATGCATACTCGAACAAACTGTTATCTTTTCAGCTTGGCCATCAGTGATCTCTTGCTTTTAATCACCGGTAAGCTTGATTGAGAATAGCTTTGTGCATTCTAAACTCTTGCTTCGATTACATTTTTTAAAACTTATCTCACGAGAAAACTCTCTGTGAAGCAGCATTTTCAAAATAATTGTAATAGATAATTGTTGATTTATGTCTAAATTACGATAAATTGCGATAAAATTTTGTAACCTTAAAATGTGGATAATAATGATTAACGAGCCATTGTTTCAAAAAAAACTTCATAAACAATAAAAGATTTAGTCATTGAGATCCGAACGACAACAGGAAGTGAAATACAATGAAATGACCTATAAAACACGAATAAATTTTCGTGAATGGTCGGCAATTCTTTCATCAATGCGTCCACGTCTTTGCGTAAAGATTAGGTTTAGATTTCACATAATTTTCTCCACAGTGTCAAAATACTTAATAATCACGTTAAAATTTCCACTCTAACTTAATTTTAACTTAACTTTTTAACTTAACTTTTACGAAAATAAACGTATTTTCTCAAAGAAATTGATTAGAATTGTAATTCGCTCTTTGCTGATGTGTAAAGTATCGGGGTCCATACTATAACTACAGTAATTTGTCGATTGCTGCTCTACAACAATTTTACAAGCTAATAAAAAGACTATCATTTGATTTGGTGGCGATTAAATTTATTCACAACAAGAAACAGTGTCAGGGTTTCCATCCGAATGACGGCCCAAATGGACGTCAAAAGATTGTTAGGGATTGTCGAAATATATTGAAAGATTCTCTATGGTAACGTACGACAAGGAAAATGAAGGTTGACATTAGCCCTAATATGGGGAATATGAGTTCGAGGTCATGGGCTTCGTGGCTGCGCAAAAGATATTGCTCTTTCGATTACCATTCTATCATAAAGCATAAAAGTTCGTGATGGGTCTTACGCAATGTTCCGTATACCGAAAGACTGTGACGTCCGGCTCTATGGACTTACCAGAGATTGTACCGATGCGTAATATTTGACCTATATAATTGTCTACCGACGGACATCCACTCAAACACTTGCTTGATGGAGTGATGGGGGGGGGGAAAAAGTGACAACGCGGACACACCTTATTTCCCTTACGTTTCCAAGTTCACGTTTGATTGTCGGCGCCATTTTTTCGCCGTTACGAGCTATATTTCGTGGGAAATCCCTACCCCAACATGTTTTGGATTTCCTTGCCTGTCGAGTTTTAAAGCGAAATGGGATTTGACTTGCAACGAACATCATTCGTGAGCTGTACATTTGCATTCTTTATGTTGTATTAAGAGTGTGATTTTTCATTCATAAAAGTATCCGTGGTGCTTGTAAAGTATTAACTTTTTTAACCATAAATCCTGGAATCCTTGAATTCTTACGGCAGGCTTTGTCGAGCCACATTGCGTTCCTTGTCTAAAGCCGTTTCGTGTTTGTCAACATTCAGGTCTCTTAAATTAAGAATCATCGCGTCAACCCTGTGTTCCCTATCCACTTATTCATTGCATCCAGATTCATTTCTGAGGTCAGCCTGTCCAATGCTGATCGCATTCGCCCACGAATCTCAAACACAAGAATTTGTCAAAATACGTTCATCGCACACAAATCGACAAAATGAAATGCACGCCTCTTTTATATAGATAGACAAATCCAACACAACATTAATCTGAAAAAAATATTTACCCCACATATCACTTCCAGATGATATTCCAATTAACTAGGTTCCGACTGCTTCACTTCAAGCACTCACAACACAGTGCTCGTTTGACTGACCTTGAAGATTGCATATCGTCGGGTAGGATTTAAAGTTGTCCATCCCGTCATGCTTTCTGAAATGTCGTCACTCGTGTCTCATATAATTCTTCCGAAAGACGGATTATTGAGTTTTTGTGATTGCTCTCGTCAGAGTGTAATGTTCTGCACTTCATCCGAAATCTCGTGATTAGCGCTCATCGCTGATACGTTTCGCACTTCCACGGATTTTCTGAAAATACGATAACCTGAAATTGACCAAATGGTTCACGCCATTTGTAGCTTCATGCATATTGTAATGATTTGAGGACTTTTAATTATACAGAAGTTGCTTCTTATTCCGACATCATTTGTACTTGTATGTATAAGTAGTTTTGGTTTGACTTGGAGTATGTTATTGCATTTGGCGGAATACATAAATGGCAAAGAAGAACCGAATCAGCCAACTGCCCTCAAACAGAAAAAATCTTAGCTTCCACTGGTGTCGAAAAATTAATAAATAGGTTCCAAATTAGGAATCACATAGCAGCAAATCTTTAACGATTAGACAAATGAATGAAATCTAAAAACGTCATTTTTTCAAAGGCAAAACTGATAGAATGTAAAATAGCTGCGATTTTTACCAAAAGTAAGCTAGTAGTAATTTGATCCTATTAGCGTAACCTCATATAGCAATTCGGACGTATTAAAGTGAAGTAAAGTAAAGTAAACTGCTCTCATGCAATCCTCCGATACCCAAATTATTGCGGATTTGTGATTGTCGTCAACGAATTTTCGACACTTTATGCTTTTATCTTGTGACAGAGTTGGTTTCTCCGCATATCATCCGCTGGTCGCCTATATGGTTTACCAACACAATATATCGCGAAACATTTTGCACAACTAGGGACAACTTTGCTTAAGTTTTTTTTTTCAAATAAGGGTGTAAGTAATGCCACAAAATTTGTTCGAATTCTCCAGATCAAAACTCAGGATTTGTATCGTAGACAAAGAAACGAAGCGATTGTGGTCGTCACTGAAAGCCAAAATTTTATTTAGGAAATTTGTCTTTATTTTATACATTTTTTGTAATTAAAGATATAGCTTAATTAAATCTCGAAATCAAACATTTAGAATTGGTTCAGTAAACCGGACCGTAGACAAAGCGACAAGTTAAAATGTGTATCAAACTTTAGCAGCCAAATCATCATCTACAGAGGCGATTATACGTTTAAACTATTTTTCAAGTGTCCTCCTTCAATTATTTGTAATCGTATTTATCACTGTCACATTCATTAATATAATCAGCATCATCATTATGATAATCTACAAAACTATCAATCAAGTCATCGCATTCGTGTCCATTTATTTCCGCTTCCATTTTCTTAACCCCACCCATCACCTCATCCTGTTTTCATTGACTTGACAATTATCATCGTAATCAACGATGATGATTTTTTATTTGTTTTTTGCCATTGGTTTTTATTGCATTTATTTCGAAATAACGATCATTATGAAAATAGTGATCTCACATAAAATGTTATATTTTGACCGAAATTAGTTAGTTAGATGTGTCGCGACCATCTGTCAGTTTAATGGCATCCAATATCTCGGATCGGAACATATACCCTCAGTTTCATGATGCAGATATTAGCACCATGACGAACTGTGTGGAATTGTTAAATATTGTCTGATATCGCTTTTTCTTAAACTTGGATATCTTCTCAATATTAGATGATAGAGTTTCTACATAAAAAGCAGAGTGAAATAAACTAAAATAATTCTCATCTCACAAGAGTATATGAGCTATTACAATAAAAATCACACAGGGACTTATTGCCTAGAATGCGATAACTGTTTCCTCACATGGTATAGCCCCATTCATTTTCCAGGTGTAACTGAAACGGGGAAAGTAGAATCTTATCCACAGATTTAAACCTATACGAAATTGCACCGAAATAAGTTTTGTAAACCGAAACGATCTCCTACTCTCGGATTGAATGACGCAATTTTACAATTGGTGGCAATCAAGGATGACAAGGATGAGACATGACCGATCGAGCGTAAATTTATTCCGTCCTAAATTCCAACCTGCCAAGTGATACATCATGCAGCTCTCAAATCGCGCTGCAGTTACACAACCAACTGACAAAAGCAAATTAATGAAAAATTTTAAAGCTTAAAATAGTCGGATTTCGAAGGGCAAAAAAGGGAGTGAACCAAATATTCACATTCTCAAGTTTACTTAAATTAATGTGTTCATTTGACAACCTCGAATAATAATTAACAATGCGCATTTATGAAGCTAAAATTTTCATTCTGAGAATTTGCAGTAATAAGGATACCAACTTTACTAAGTTCGATCAAATAAAGTTTTGTTGTAATAAAGTTACAAAACTAGAGCTTTTGCGTTTACGGAATTCGAATTTAGTTCATAGGATTTTGCAGTGAACCACTGAACTACTTAAACGGAAGCTAAAATTTACGGTAGAATAATTATCAGAAGCAGCTCAAACGAATGTGGTACATAATAATAATATTAATAATAATAATATTAATAATAATATTATTATTATTATTATTATTATTATTAATAATAATAATAATAATAATAATAATAATAATAATAATAATAATAATAATAATAATAATAATAATAATAATAATAATAATAATAATAATAATAATAATAATAATCATAATAATAATAATAATAATAATAATAATAATAATAATAATAATAATAATAATAATAATAATAATAATAATAATATGAATTCTGGCAAAAATGAATATAACAATCAAAATCTGTAGTTTGATATTGCAACAAGTAAACTTTGACGTGATTAATGTATGTGAACTGCTGACACATGTAATTGTGCCAATTGATATAAAATGCAATCTATAAATCCTCAACATTGGAACTTCATCACTGTGTTCGTGCCATTTTCATCCATCCGGTGTAGTGTAGAAGATAATACATTTACTGTATGAAGACTTCATCACTGTTAGTTTTCATACTCAATTTGAATAGATTTCTTCAAAACTCCCAAAAGAATTAAATAATATGTGCATATATCAGGTAGGGAGGGTAGAACCATGATCAACTTTTCTTTCAACAGGAGTGAAACAAATAATTACACTTGACAATTGTAGTTACTGTGGAATAATATCGCGAAAATCAAACTGATCAATCAAATCTACACACGGTGTATTATTAGACGTGGTTAAACACCTGATATTCGAAAAACGCTACCATGGATATTTTGTTTGAGCTTAGCCACTTCTAACTACGCATCATTTGTAAATCTTTTTGCAGATGTTAAGTGTGTTGAACTTATCCAGCAATAACTCACTGTTTAACTTTTATTCCGATATTTTATATAACTAAACCTAAGATTTCATACCGGGATTCAAAATGCTTAGAGTCAAATTTGTTTTCACAAAATATTAAATTAAAATTTAGAATCTCTTCCTAATGTAACCACTCCAACTTTGCACTCTTAATGAATTTAGCAGACTGCATATCAACCCGCTTATTATAGTTATTCAAAATTATTCGTTTTCTTGACACTAATAAAAATGCTATCATTAAATTCTCTACACATCCAGGCGAAAGTCATCCCGGCCAGACTATTCAAGCAGAGCATTAATATGCGCTGTACCGAATAACGGTCGACTGAACAGCGAAAGGATTTTTCGTGAATACTTGTTTTGGTCAATGTTGGGAAGCATGCTAGAAATCGTGTGAATAATTCTAGTCATTGGTCAGCCGAGAAGCCAGAATAAAATTAATTTAATCCAATTTTTGACGAGGTGATCATGAATAATTATATGTCTAGGGATTTAAATTTATTTAAATTTGCAACACATTTTAAACCACACTCTTTGTGCTTTTTAATAGATTATCGCCAGGAACAAAAATGACTGCGTATATTAACGGAGTTTGACTTTGAAGCTACCTTTCGATAAGATCACCATGACTAAGCTGCATAATCGAATGAGCACATAAAATTGTGAATGGGGATTAAATCATGAGCTCAAAATAAGAATTCGTATTTACATGTATTTCCATCACACACACCACGACAGGTTTCGCGCTGTTGCGCTCCACAGTTCTGGACAGAATGCTCAAAATCCGCATGCATTGCATGGTAAAATTCCTGTGCTTTATGTTTTAAAGTGATTGGTGTCTAATGGTTTTGTAACTTTGCTATGCAGTTCCTTCTCACAAACCCCATGACAGATTTGGTGTTATTTCCACTCATCAGCTGGAGACAACACGATCAGAATCCGCATGATTCGAAAAAGTGAACGAATAGTAAACGAAGTAAAAACTTGTAATTCACTGTTGAATAAGGTTTGCACGACCAACGTGTTCAATCTCATGTGCCCAGATATATTTAACTGTGTATAAATGGAAGATGAAGAAGAAATTGGTTGTTACATGTCGACGATGGAGAATCGAGTAGAGTTCACATATCACATAGGTTCGCATGTCCTTGAAAATTGCAGTGAATAAAAAGATTTGGGTGTCTGTATATGCTCCAGTTTAAAAACCTCACTTCAAACTAACAGTGTCTATAAAAAGCAAAACGTGTCATAAATCTACTCAAACGTGTATTTGGGAAATTTTAGCCCAAGATATTCCCAAGGATCATGAATACATACTTGAGACCAGTCATGGAATACGGTGTGCAGTCATGGTCTCTGTGGCTCAAGAGGGATGTGGAACTTATGCAGCGAATCTATCACCACTCAACGAAACTAGTTCTCAGCATCCGAAACAAACCTTATAAAGAAAGGATAGCTCAAATGAATCTGTTCGACTTTCCCTTTCGACGAATCAGAGGAGACCTAATCTTACTTTACAAAACATTCCATACCCCGAAGCATCCCTTGCAGGATTTATTCACACGAAGGAATACGAAAAATTATCGAACGCATGAATATGTGCTGGTCGTACCCCATTCCCGCTTGTTTAACTTGGACGAGTTTACCTTCAACCGTTGCTCACTACACTAGCTTGCATGACTTTGAAACGAAATTAGACGAATTTTTAATGCATTATTCGTTTCCAGAACACTTATATACTGTTTAATCTATTTCCTTATATTGTTTATACACTTATATTTCAATTTTTATCATCCTATGGTTGTTGTTAAGCTTGTTGCTTTTTAGACCGTTAAAAACCTTGAATTTACCTTGAAATTAAGTAAAATCGTTGGACTAAGATTGCTGTATTTACAATCGTAGATAAGTTTTGTGCAAAATTTCCAAAAATTATATATTTATTAGCACGATTGCTACACGATTATTTCCATTAACCATAATTACACGCCCATAGGCATATGCTTTTACACACATTAAATGCACAACCCATTAAAATCTTCAAAATGCGCGCTGCCAATCTTATCAATACTAGGTTCGAAAAGGTTAGGATTTTAAGTGTAAGCGAAACGTAACAGTTTACTAGAAATGTGATAGAAATTGACTACCAGCTAACATTTAACTCGATTTCACAAGTTGTGATCACTTTCAAATATGCGGACTAATAATGCCAAAGTGATAAGTGAAAACGTTTATGGTATTACGCTAAATCAGGTAACATTTTATACGACTAAGTCGCACAGACGACTTATTTTTCGCGTATAGTTCAAGAACTTGCATATACATTTAAATTTTCCCGGACAGAACATGCAATTTCCCACAATCCATAGAACTTGATTTTAGATGCACGCAATCAGAAATAAATAAAAATGTTTTTTAGCAAATGCAAAATAAATCTGATTTTTAATCATTGAGTGAGCAAATATAATTTTAGAGACAGCAAACAAATTGAATAAACAAATCTCTTCGAGTTGCCTCAGGTTCACGGAGGGAGAAACGAGGAGAGAGTAATATTATGTTAAATCTGAATCAATATTTCTGATGTATCCCTTTTTCGACTACTTAATCAAAATTGAAAGACGAATTCTGTCACACAATGCATATGGGATAACGAAACAAGACGCCAATCAAGAATGAGAGCAGATTGTAATATTTCCTTTGAAATCTTTTGTTCCATTTTCGCCTAAAAAATCGTATATGTTCGTTTACAACCTCGAATAATAATTATCAAAGCGCATTTACGAAGGTAAAATTGTCATTCTGAGAACTTGTAGTAATAAAGATAACAACGTTACTCAGTTCGATCAAATAAAGTGTGGTTGTAATAAAATTACATCACTCGATCTTTGCGTTTACGGAATTTGAATTTAGTTCATAGTATTTTGCAGTGAACCACAGAACCACTTAAACGGAAGCTGAAATTTACGGCAGAATAATTATCAGAAGCAGCTCAAACGATTTGTGGTACATAATAATAATAATAATAATAATAATAATAATAAAATAATAATAAAATAATAAAATAATAATAATAATACTAAAATAATAATAATAATAATAATAATAATAATAATAATAATAATAATAATAATAATAATAATAATAATAATAATAATAATAATAATATTAATAATATAATATAATAATAATAATATAATACTAATAATATAATGATATAATAAATCTATATAATAATAATAATAATCATATAATAATAATATAATAATAATCATAATCTAATATAATCCTCCTCCTCCTCCTCCTCCTCCGCCCCGCCTCCTCTCCTCCTCCTCCTCCTCCTCCTCCTCCTCCTCCTCCTCCTACTCCTCCTCCTCCTGCCTCCTCCTCCCCTACCTCCTCCTCCTCCTCCTCCTCCTCCTCCTCCTCCTCCTCTCCTCCTCCTACCTCCTCCTCCGCCTCCTCCTCCCCTCCTCCGCCTCCTCCTCCCATCCTCCTCCTCTCCTCCTCCTCCTCCTCCTCATCCTCCTTCCTCCTCCTACCTCCTCCTCCTCCTCCTCCTCCTCCTCTCCTCCTCCGCCTCTTCCTCCTCCTCCTCCTCCTCCTCCTAATAATAAAATATAATAATATGAATTCTGGCAAAAATGTATATAACAAGCTTAATACTTAATGCTTAATGCACGTGAACTGCTGACACATGCAATTGTGCCAATTGATCTAAAATGCAATCGATAAATCCTCAACATTTGCACTACATCACTGCTTTCCTGCCGTTTTCATCCATTCGGCGTAAAGAATAAGAAAAGCATTTATAACATGAAAAGTTATTCATTGTTAGATTTCATAATCGATTTGAAAACATCTCGTCACACACCATTGGAAGTGAATGGTGAGTGCACGTAGCAGGTATGGAGGGCAGGATCATGATCCACTATTCTTTCAACAGGGCTGAAACGGTTAACTAGACTTGAAAATTGTAGTTACTGTAGAATAATATTGCGAATGAATTCTGGCAAAAATGTATATAACAAGCTTAATACTTAATGCTTAATGCACGTGAACTGCTGACACATGCAATTGTGCCAATTGATCTAAAATGCAATCGATAAATCCTCAACATTTGCACTACATCACTGCTTTCCTGCCGTTTTCATCCATTCGGCGTAAAGAATAAGAAAAGCATTTATAACATGAAAAGTTATTCATTGTTAGATTTCATAATCGATTTGAAAACATCTCGTCACACACCATTGGAAGTGAATGGTGAGTGCACGTAGCAGGTATGGAGGGCAGGATCATGATCCACTATTCTTTCAACAGGGCTGAAACGGTTAACTAGACTTGAAAATTGTAGTTACTGTAGAATAATATTGCGAACATCAATGTGATCATTCAAATCTACATACGGTGTATTATTAGACGTGGTTAAACACCAGATATCAGGAAAACGCAATCATGGATATTTTTCTCAAGTCTGTTGGCTTAACCACATTTAAATACGCATAATTTTCTACATCCTTATAAAGACGGTAATTCAGTTGAACTTACGCAATAATAGCTCACTTTTTAATTTTTATTCTGATATTTTAAATAACCAAACTTAAGATTTTATACCGGGATTCAAAATGCTTAGGTTCAAATTTGTTCTCACAAAAAATTAAATTACACTTTAGAATCTGATCCTAATGTAACCACTCAGCCTTTACATTCTTAATCTATTTGGCAGACTGCATACCAACCCGCTTTGTATAGCTCTGTAAAAATATCGCTTTCTTGACACTAATAAAAATGCAATGATTAAATTCTGTACACATCCCGGAAAAAATTCATCCCGGATAGATTTTTTAAGCACGAGCATTAATATGCGCTCTAACCAATAACGGTCGACTGAACAGCGAAATGATTTTTCGGGAAAACTTATTTCGGTCAAAAAATCAAATCATAATTGAAAAACGAAATTTGTCACACAGTGCATATTTGATAACGAAAACATGACGCCAATCAATAATTGGAGCAGATTATAATATTTCCTTTGAAATCTTTTGTCCAATTTCGCTTGCAAAATCTTATCCACTTAGAATTTATTACTTGTAGCAAGTATGACTGATTGCGGACAATTCGTCAAAATACTTGTTGGTACAATCAGGAAACTTCTTTGGAAGCAAATTGACGATAGCAGCAGCATTCAAATTTATGCGCTGCATTATATCCACACCTACTGTAATTGGTTGGTATTATTGCATGTCGTAGTTGTAATTGTGTTCTTATTGGTCCGTAGATCCCATCCAATTGATCATTTCCACCAAATGCCTGTGATGTTGAATAAAACGCTTTGAGAAACTACCGAAGTGACCAATTCTAACTTTGACGATGATTTCAGATCTATAACAATTGAATTCGTGTTGTTTTTGATCCAAGTGTACCCATATTGATGACTAGTGATCACGTCTTCGTTTAGCCCGTCCGTGTTCATATATCCTTGTTTCTAACCTCTTTCCAGTCGGTCTCATATAAATTTTCTCACAGTATGTACACGGGATATTGTATATGAGTTTATTTCTTTATTCCTCACAACGTGTTCTTAACTTTGACTAGCAGGTTTCTCAGCGGTGATACATTTTTTGCGCTACATTAATTCCATCCGAGCATGAGATTATTGCGGTGATCTTCAACATATATTGCATGTAAGGAAGTCTTAATCCGGTTTTGTTTATGTTGTACTCATGTGAATTCTCGTTGCGAATAATGAAATTCATTCAATAACCATTCTTCTGGAAGAGTTTTATTAAATATCTCACATATTCTTTCTTGGGTTCGTCTGTACTGCAGTGGTAATCAAGCAGTTGAAAACTGTAATGTCATAGCTTCCTTTGCGATGAGCGGGTATGTTCCTATCATGTGAACAATTGTTTCTTGTTTCCCTGTTTCTGTTCTTCGTACATTCACATCGAGAACGTAAGAAGTTATCATTTTCTTTCTCCTCCGTAAATTGAATTCTAGTAAAAACACCACGGAGTGGTTAGTGCGCCTCTTCAAAGTTCTCTTTCTTCATAATCACGAAACTATCATCAATGATTTGGATCCAGAATTTGGGTTGTGTAAGCGATAATGCGATACGATCATGTCTTTGCATTAACTCCTTCGTTAGCAACCTAGAGCTTCGCGATCCCATTGGGGTTACATTCATGTGTTAATTGAAATGATCTTTGAATCTAAAATTCGTCTGCAAACACAATTCCAATAACCGTAGTATACTGTCTACGGTCAATCGGTTTCCACGTTCGTTCAGCAGTTTCAGTATGCTTTGCAGCGCTAATGTTGTGTTGATCGATTTGAACAGCATTGTCACGTTGAAGTAAACCATAATGTATTCATATTCCATATTCACGATCTTGACTTTCAGTATATTTTTATCAACGAAATCTATCAAGGAATATGATCCTTGAATGATGCAAAGCAATTTTCTTCACAATTCTTTGCAAACCTTTTAGATTAGCCCTCCGGGAAGCGACACGATTGTGCTTGGTGGAATGACTTCTTTGTGAATTTTAGGTAGTCCATAAAAATATGGTAACCTTGATCCATATGTTTTCATTCAAAAAATGTTTGACTGCACTGAATTGTTAAAAAAAACTCGAGTTAATTCAACGCAGCATTCCGTCCATTTTTTAACTGTTTCACTTCTTCTTTGATCTCCCGATATGTTATATTGCAAAGGTTATTAAACCTTGCGTAGTCAAACGTCTTTGTTCATATCCAACTTCACTCGTCCTTTGTCTGCTGACAGGATGACAGTATTTTTGTGTTTTCGTAAATTGATAATTTTAGTTAACTCGTTGTGACTAACAACTTGTGGTTTTGGTTCGCGATGAGTGTAGGAATTATTATGAGGCGAACAATTTCTTGCGCTTCCTCCGGGTTTTAAGCATACCTCCAAATCTTGCGATGAATTCTGTGTGGCAGTTGAAATTCAAACCACGACTATGCACGTATTACTCATCTACCACATCCCCGATGGAGTAATTCACCGGTTTGAATTGACTTAAAACTACCGCATAATCCGGGGTAGAGCTAATGTTCTATTTGCCGCGCCAAAATTAGCTGAAAATCCACTGCATCTGTGGTAAGCTGGCGTAGAATTTATCGTTGTTTTTCGTTATTTGACAAAGTGCTGGGTAAAGATTGTCTGTGTTAATCGATAGAATGTATTCACACAGTTTTGCTGCAAAAATGTATTTATCTATGCCTCAAAAATATAAAACTCTTTTAATCTTATTCTGGCATTACTTAATCTTAATAGAAGCCGATTGTAATCATAACTAAAGTAATCAAACCTCAAGAATATATCTTGTTGCTAACACAACAGGTAATCTCAGTATGTAATCTCCGGTATGAACACAAAACAGTTTATTAGAATTTTCAGAAACACTTTTAAAACTACTTTGCTGTCAGCAAGAAAAAATCAGTGGTAATTTCTCAAACGTTTTCACAGATCGTTTTCTAATCGCGGTCGCTAAATGATTTTTTAATTGAAAGGTACACTTTCGCAAAGATTGACTAACAGCTACAGAACGTTGAGAAATATTTTTCTCTGTCGCAAAATGAGTACATAATTCAAACACAGACAAAAATAGTGATGGATGGACATTTGCGATTTCCGGATAGGTAGAATTGTCGAGTTGAAATCGATCGACGTTTCTCGAGAAATCCGAAGTTTGTAAAGCAAGTAACTGTTTTTATAAATTTGATAGAGATTGTAAGATTATTTCGATGTCCGTTATTTAAAAATTGTTCGTTTATTTATTTAAGAATGATTATAGGAAAGTTTTTTTTAAATTTAACAATTAATTAAGATTTTACGTCGTAAATTTTACGAAGCTTAAATGGAACGGGTGTAATACAGCAAAAATGAAAACAGGACCGAGATAAGATTAGCGTTACTGCTCCAATGATAGACAATAGCAAGGAAGCGTTAATTTTGAACTACATTTTGTTCAAAACAAAGTTAGAATTGGAAGACCCTGCTGAATAATTTTCGTAAAACGAGCCGGGAGTTTCAAAAAAAGAGTCACAGTGTAATTGCAGGTCGAGCGTCGAAGGCGCTTAAAATAACAAGTGTATTATACTGCTCACAACCGACCCGTTTACACTCTTCAATCGATTTCATACTGTTTGCCGATACTGTCTCCACCGGTTGACGCCAAAAAGCCTGAAACCAGTTGTGGAGAATAAGTGCTTGGGATGTGAGACCTTACAAAATATTAAATACCCCACATCATCCCTTAAAACATTTATTCGAATACCGTGAGTCACGACATACACGCAGCAACTCAGCGACACTGCAAATTTCCCACTCCCATATCAGCTGTCGCCAATATTTTTATTCTGTACGTGTCTCTTTCCTTTGGAATGCCCTGCCCCAAACTCTTGTCATCTCTCCCAGCATCGAAACGTTTATTCGAAATATGGATACTTATTTGTTGCATAACGATTTGACGACACTTGCGTATTGACTCATGGTAACTATACAACTTGACTATACTTGGTATTACATGTTTATTTTAAACCTCTTATTGAACGAATATTTACTATGATATGGTAATAGTGAAGCTATGTGCTTTTTGTGACCATACAGTTTTAAATCTTGAATCTTGAATCTTAAGTGCCTTGTGCTCATCAGCGTGAATCTCTGTGGGATTCTGTATTTGAAATTCGGGTTGGTTTTACTTAACTTATTCAATAGGGGCTTACAAGAATAACTTGGTTTATCAATTTTTAAATATTTCGAGGGAAAGTGATCCCAATCTGCACTTTTACCATCTGATGACAGTAAACAACCAGATAGATGAGAGCAACACGATTCATTGCATTCGGTTCAAAAGGCAACTTTTTATATTATTTTGTTATATATATTACACAATAATATTGAAAAGTATATATATACTATTATAGTAACTTATAATAATATAATATAATAATCCATGATATCAGACTTACTAGAAATAATTTCTTCATATATTTTCAGGTATATTTCAAGACGCAAATAAAACGAGATTTCGATTATAATCCTGTGACTGCGAATGCCGTTTTATTAGTTCATTCAAAAAGACTTTTACCTACTAACTTAACTACATCCGTGTCGATTGCTTACATAATTACAGTGATCTGTTGTATTGATGAATTTACGACTACAGACAGGAAGGGGTTGGTTTTTATCGAAAAATCGATTGACGATTTTAACCATATTTAGCGTCGAACGCTATCTCAGTGTGTGCCACCCGTTTCAAAGGGTTTTCAAATTTTCAACTGCAAACATTCCAACGATTTCACAGTCGAATGTCAACACAAACAGGTCGATTGGCACTCCCGTTACGCAAATCGATGATCCTCTATCGATACGCAAACGCTCATCTGTTGCGAGACCATTTCACGCTCAATTGTTTAAACGCAACTCACTGAAATCATGCATCTTCATCATTGCAGTTCTCTGGAGTTGTGCAGCGTTATGCGCGATGCCAATGGCTGGTATATCACTAGCGGAGCATCGGGTCAAACTACCCAAGTGGGAAGACCAACCGATGCTTCAAGCAGAGTCAAACGTTAGCAAAGCTCTGGATAATTTTACCCAAAACTGTGTGGGGGCAGAACATTAAAAAAGACCAAAAACTGTTAACACTTGAACAGCTGTCCAAAATAATACATGACAGATTTTTGCGTCACATTGCTGAAAATGAGTGTCGTTATTGGCTCTATGAAAGCAATCAAATTTTATATTTTTTAATAAAAATGTAAGCGCTTTCAAACCTAACGCCCAGAAAATCACGTTGTTTACGGTTATCAAAGAATTCTTCACAATTTATCGATTGAGTTAGTTCACATGTCGATATATTTTATGCAGAAAAAGAATTTAATATAATAACTTTACGAGAAAACATCGCGAAGTGCAGTTCATTAACGATAAGCCTGTTTTGCTTCCCTTGGGTCTTCATTTAACTTAATTTTGCCATCATAATTGTTTAAATAAATCGGCTTACGATATAGTTTTGATGGTCATTAAGTAACGGTGCAACAGCATAGCAAACACTACGACAAGTCGAATTGAAATAGTCTTTTGAAGATTATCCGCTATTCAGATTATATCTGTTAAATGAATCGATACACGTGATGATATACCTTATAATGCGCTAGGCTGTCTCATTTAAGTTTTTGACGCCACTCCAATTAAAAACTAGGGAAACGCTCAAGGTGACTTGACACAAGAAAGTATTTACTGCGAATAAACAGGCTACTATTCATTTTTGCCTTTTTCAACAATAGGGGTAAATTCTCTTAGACACGTTTGTAATGTGAAACGACATAGCTTGAGGTAGGTATTGACACTGGTATGCATACAATAAAATGCTTTAATGTGTATCACATATGTTACACCTGCGTTTGATTGAATATACTTTCATCATTATTCACTTGATAATTTAACAAATTAATATTATTCGCATATTAACACACAGAAAATACAATGAAAGTTGAGCGTTATGCTGAAAAAAAGCACAGCTGGTCAATCACTTCAACGTTTTAGCATACTCGTCAGGCAATGTTGAATGTATAACACGGCGATTCGCTGTACACATAAAAATAAAAAAAAAGATTTGATTCACATACAGGAATTTCCAGCAATTGTACTATTCAAAAAATTAACATACGATATCACATAGCCAGTTGAGTCTTCTACTCCGAAAGAGTCATTTACTTGTTGACCCTGTATTGAGATTTGGGAGGAACAATAGAGTTTCTGAAATATTTTAGTTTTTAAATAAATAAAGAAATATTGGCTTTGGTTAGCAAAGAACGATCTACAGGCAACAATGTTCTTGTGCAGTGAATATGCACCATCAGATGAAATGGCTTTGTTTGCATCCACGAAGTGACGAGGGTGACGGAGTTTCGAATTTAATCCCGGGATACACACCTCAATTCTGCGATATCTTTGATTCCCATTTCTGATTAGCAGAAAATTGTTGTCCAGCAGACCGCTGAAAATTAGTGGGGATACGCAGCTAAGCATCGACGCTCAATCATGATGGAAAATATCATCTCGTTTCACTTTTAGGGATTCAAAGATAACCATAGCGCGGATACCCATTAATCAATGATTATAATCGTTTATTTTAACGTATATTTGTCGACTCATATATTGTGGTTAATTGCTACGGCAACGTCGTCACCGAATTCGATAGTGAGTTACGAAGGGGTACAACGAATATTTGAAATATAAATAGAAAAATAAAACAAGGGGAAAGTATTGCACTCCGCTGGACACCACGCTGCATCGGTATCGCGAAAATGGCTTTGCCATTCACGACATTTTGGTCGAAGACGAACTTTGACAAAGGATGTAATCCAATGAAAAATAATCATTGGAACGCCACCTACAGACAGCTTCTTGAACAGTGAAATCCATGCAACACTGTTGAAAGAATTGTTAAAATCCAGTAAACAAAGTTGTAAATCTATCGTGATAACTTGACACATATCCATCAGCGAACAAAAGCATTGTGGTTTGAATGATTTTTTCAGTAGGCAAACTGATAAACATCTTTTAAGTGACAACTTGATATCATTTGTCGTTACACAATGTTTTCAAGAACATTGAGCAACTGAGATCGACACGCGATCGGACGGTACCTTCTAGGAATTTTTTAAGAATCTGGGTTATGCGCATAGAATTCCAACAGTCAGAAATATTTGCTCTCAACAAGCAACGAATGAAAATTGATGCAATGGGTAGCAGAAGTGCATGATCGCATTTCTTTAATACAAAGGGTGTCAGCGAAAAAACAAAGATTGAAGTTAAAACCTCCTTTAAAATCAATCACACTAGGAAGCACAATGTTCTAGAACATAAGTTCATTGTGATTTCGTGTAAAACGGAGAAACATTAAATAATGATTAATGTTATTTTGCGGAGCTTTACTCTGAGGTGATGAACAAGGACAGAACAAATGTGTCAGCGGATTCAAAATTAAACTGTTATGTTACATCAAAAAACATAGCTTATGCATCTACATGATTCAACGATTCAAGAAGAAAGCGAACACCTTTAAACGCCACATGGTGACGGTAATAACGAAAATGCGAAAAATAACAGCATAAAACGAGTAGAGTAAATCAAATTAAGGCTGATGAATGATGTTCTTTTCCAAATGTAAAACAATGTAACATTGAATACCGCCATGTACGGAGAGTCAACCACAAGTTGAAGTAGAGAATGCTAGAAACACATGGCATGAACGCCAAAAATGGCGTGTTTCACATTTTCAAAAAATTCGTGAATCAAATTTCTCGTTAGTTGTCCCGGGCATACAGCATTTTATATGTAAGCATGATACCGCGCCGCATTGTTCAAAGGCACTTAGACACAGACGTCGCAATGCTCTAGTGCCATAACATTGTGAGTAATCCCCACTGGCTTTGTCGATGTTTAATGAAATTTTTCAAAGTGGGCAATATCTTTCCTTTGCCAAGCAACCCATATCTTGACAGCACCTTACATTTATGTAAGAACGTAGGCGTTTACTGTTATTCGTTCGTTACGAGCGAGAACCCTCCAAATATTGTCGGAATACTCCTAAAAACTTGCTGGTGTGTTGATATACATTCTGACGGCGAACTATTCTCGCCAGATTTCCAATAATTCATATACCATTTTTTCTTTACAAAGGTTCATGCAAAACTTTTATTTCGTAATCAATATATCACAAGAATAATTTTGCTTTTCTATACGTTAAATATCACAATATTTATCGTTGATCAACTTGGCAGGGCATTCAGATCCTTTTGCAGTAGCAGAACTAATCCACATCCAACTATTCTTATGCTCTGAAACTAGAACCGTTTTGAATGCTATGAGTGGGGTTAAATTATTTATAGTGTTAAACTATCAGCACTAGCATGGATTGATGCGGGACTTGGCCGGTGGTTTTAATGTTTTATGGAAAGAAGTACTCGGTCGATCGGCGTCAGTTGCACACCGGCGGCGTGATATGCGTTCCGCAGCTGTATCTTCTCCTCACCAGCTTGCAGACGACGCTTTACACTATACCTCCAATGTGAGTGTTCAAGAGCAAGTTCTTCTCAACTAACAGGTTCAATGCCAAGAGCTTTTATATATATTTCCTAAATGTTTTTGTATCGCAAGTGTCGTCTTTCTAATTGCAACTCACCATAAAGTAGATCTTTCAGAATACTACTATTTTCCATTCTATAGGCGTGGCCATGCCACGGCAGGCGGTGCTGTAGTAGTAGTAGTAGTAGTAGTAGTAGTAGTGGTAGTAGTAGTGGTAGTAGTAGTAGTAGTAGTAGTAGTAGTAGTAGTAGTAGTAGTAGTAGTAGGGTGAACATGATATGTTTACCAGCTTTTGAAAGCACTTCAGCATTAGTCACTTTGTCCATCCACAATATGTTCAAGATACGATGGATGCTTCGTAGATGGAAAGCATTCAGCTTCTGTTTGTTATTGCATGTGAAGCAAAAGGTGTATATACAGCTAAGAGAGACATTAAACATAATCTTTGCATTCTACCATGTTGTTCGTATTAGGCATAATTGTACAAAGTCCATACACCAACGGAAATATCCGTAATAATGATGAATACACAAATTATCTGGATAATTTATAAGTTTTTTTATCGACAACGTCCCTAAACAAATTGAACAAACATAATGCTAGATTCGAAACCGCAAGCTTTAAAAGCACTGCTCTCTATCCACCTCTTTAATTTGATAGTTTGCAGAAACAGTTGCTAATAATGCAAAACTAAGTTCTCATGTTTGTTGTTCAAAAAAGCATAAAAAGCTTTCCATTGGATGAAAGTCCCATTTTTATGAATTTATCAAAATGATTATGTTATTTAAACAGGCCATAGATTTGCTGGGATTGGGTTTATAATTATTAGAACGTAAGTGACTCCTAGACGGAAATTTTGCCGTAACGCTCACAAGGATTAAAGCGATAAAATTTAGAAAATTTTCATCTAACTACGTCGTTTCAGCACAAGATGTGTGCAGATTTCAACAAAAAATTTCATTTGCATGCATTTCCATCACACACACACCTTTCATCATTAAATTTTATTTGGATCAGATGACAAATATGAAATTCTTAATAACATTGGACACTATTAATGAAATGTGAGAAACATAGATGTATCTTCAGAAAATTTCATTTATAAATAGGCCAAATATCTTATATTGATCGATAGTTGTCTACATAAAACCTCTACCGAATGTTGCTTCCTAATTTGAACATGACAAATTTTGCTCCCATACTCAGGTCTTCCAATTGAACTTTGGAACACATTGTCCGAAGAATACCCATGGAAACTGGGAAACACATTTTGTCGTATTCGCGTGTATGTACTCGAACTTAGTCCAATTGTGAGCATCCTCATTCTAACCATATTCAGCGTCGAACGCTATCTCAGTGTGTGCCACCCGTTTCAAAGGGTTTTCAAAATTTCAACTCCAAACATTCCAACGATTTCACAGTCGAATGTCAACACAAACAGGTCGATTGGCACTCCCGTTACGCAAATCGATGATCCTCTAACGATACGCAAACGCTCATCTGTTGCGAGACCATTTCAAGCTCAATTGTTTAAACGCAACTCACTGAAATCATGCATCTTCATCATTGTAGTTCTCTGGAGTTGTGCAGCGTTATGCGCGATGCCAATGGCTGGTATATCACTAGCGGAGCATCGGGTTATACTACCCAAGTGGGAAGATCAACCGATGCTTCAAGCAGAGTCAAACGTTTGCAAATCCCTGGATAATTTTACCCAAATTTGTGTGGAGGCAGGGTATTGTGCATCGGTGCAGGGTTTGTTCTGGATCGATGGAGAGCATTTAGAAGATTCGGTAATATGTGCACCATCAGAGGTGAGGAATTTTGATATTCATAATAGTACCATTTATTTATTCGTGATATAAATGTTGAACGATCGAATAGTTCCAACGTTGTCGTAAACCTTAGCGAATTTTGGGGATGCGCTCCAAATTCTAATTATGCTCTAATATCACGCATTGCATATTGTTTCTGACAACCAAGTCCAGCTCCTGGCCTGATTACTCAATGCAAGCTTGTTCACAATGTCTATAAAATGGCATAATGTTGCTGGAGTAAATTTATAACAGAACATCTAAAGTGATGGACTGTCTTCGCGTTCTCGCATATGAGAATCTACTGGTGCATCTTAATTTGGATACACTGGTTTGCAGACGAGGATTCGTCAATGATTCGTACTCTCTGGTGTCTATTTCGTCTTCGGTCAATCAATGCCACATGCAATTACACGCGTTGGATATACCAAATTCTCACCGGGACTCCAGTAATTTCTTATTTTCGATGCGCGTTATTTTTCTTATGGAACTGTTTACCGATAGACATTGCTCGATCATTTAATGAAGGGATATTTAGAAACAAACTGTATCTATCTCTGCTCAGAAACTCCATCTTACATTTCGTTCATTTACCTTAATTAAACATCTTAACACAATATTTATTTCAACGAGTAATTATTTCCATCATACCACGACAATAAATGACATTTTTCTAACATAATATCTATCGAACTTCCCAATGCTTCATTTATTATATTTTTGTCTTTTTACGAATATCCCGTTGAGCTGTACAGCTATAAGATTTTTATGCCATAAATTCTTGAATTTTGAATTTTGAATCTTGCACATTTGGATCTGTGTGAAATGGTGAAATTGATTCTCTTACAGTGGACAAGTCGAAGGCGGCTGACTGACCGCTCAAAACAAGTTTGTGTGGAGAGGTGGAGCTCTTTATTCCACAAATCTGTTCAATCAGTTGAAAAAATTATATAATCTCAATCGTTTAACGCCTCGTCATTATATCCAAACATGGAAAAGACTTCAGGATTAAACCTCGTGCGAACATCCGTAGCTGGAGTCTCGTTGGCAGCCCTATGTTATATTCATATTCTTCCTGGCAATTCCTGCAACGAGATCATTGACCAAATGTATCAGCCCAGCTATTTCACAGGTCTTACTGATGTCATGTACAGGAACCAGTAGTTCTGCATATTGAACTGCCCTCGCGAGGATCTAAATGCCACAATGATGAGGAAACTTCATAGTAATTTTGTGGAGGATAACACAGAAAGCAGAAGTTAAGAGCTATGTCTCGACGTACATGGAGCGCAACACATGAGACTTTTTTCGATGATGAATGAGACCTTTAGGTCTGATTGGACGGCTAGCGCCAACCCCAAGCCGTGCAAACCTTAGTCCATAAGTTGTCACCTCGCCATAGTCTGCATTGAACATTTTAGTGAGTGTTTCGCAATAGCGAAATGAAACGACCGAGTAAAGCCTATCGCTGTAGGTGTTGCAAGAGAAATTGTTTTTTCAAAATCAGATTGTGTAGCCATTGAACACGCTGAGGAGCCTGAAAACATCACGTGTTTGTGATATACATCCGAGGTGGAAATCGGCCGTATGGTGTTAACAACAGATGTTGCAATTCAAATATTTTGTGTGAACTTTTATGAATTCATATACATATCAAAACCGGTTTCTCTCTGTTAGTCGTCATAGGGTAAGACAGTGAGATTAAGCTCATTTGAAGTGAAATTAACTAAAGTTAATGTGATAAAAAATCATCCGTGAATACCACTATGAAATTGGGTACTTCCAGCGAACCATCGTGTTGAAATTCTACATCGCTGTTTCAAGGCTCACTGAAACGTGTCATAGCTTCTCCTTTGATGTCCATAAACAACCAGAAACCAGTTATGATGTGCAAATGTGGGAAATTTGAATATAATTTTGCAATTGTCAGTTATATTCACCTTGATTGCCTGAACTGATATCACTTTCAGTTTCCGAAGGTTATATAAAAAATTATTAGTGACATTTGTTTTGTACATTTTATTTTTACTTTGAAAATCACAAAAAGATTAAAGATTCAGTTTTCGTTGCGAAGATTATACATTTTCAAAACATGTCACGCTTTGATAATGCTGTAAACTTTGGATATTTGAAATTCTCTATATGATGCACATTATTTAGATCTGGCGAGTATAGACGAATCAATTATTCAGACGCTAAAATTTCCACTTTTTGATGCGATTTGATATTACTCATATCAAATTAAACACTAGATGATCGACATCAATCGGAATAAAAAGCTACCAATTTCTCTGCACCGATTGAATAGTCTCAAAACTATAAATATTACACCACGTCCATATAACGCTCACGTCCACATGCCTTACAAACCACGACCGGATTCTGGCTGTTTGCCGTCATCAGATGGAGACCGTAAGATCAGGTTCAGTGAGCCTTTAAACACTGGTATATTTTTAAACAAAGGTATACTTGTATACCGCTGTTAAATAGGGTTTTTACAAAAAACCACGGTGATTAAATCACAAAGTGATTCTTGGTCAGGCACTCAAGTCTCTTATAAACGACCAATAGATTTTGGTGCTCACATCCCCATTCCTTACACGTCATTTCCAGTTTCTGGCTGTTTACAGTCATTAGGTGGAGACAGTAAGGGTTCATACGTTTAATGAAGAAGCTAAACCAAATGTTCAGAAGAAGAAGAAGCTAATGTGACTGAAAAATAACGTCTGAAATGATGAGTTGGAAAAAGTTGAAATTAATAGCTGGCTGTAGATGACTTGCCAGCGGTATATGCTTTGGAATGGTAACTAAGAATAGATTATTATAGATGAAAATGGAAGATGATTACAGAAGAAACAAAAATACATAAGAAATTATGGAAAGAATAAAGCTAAATGAATGAATAAGTTAATGACAGATATCATGATTACACAATCCATGTTGTAGGGATTTAATTATGTCCCGTTACATGGGGTCAAATCTCCGTCCTTTCTTAAGTCTTTTACTATGCTGACTCACAATTCTAGAACTGTGGATCTAACATTAATTACTTCTTAACATTTAATTTTCAGGTATTCTGGATTCCCTCAAGTTAAGAGGGTGTCAAACGGTTAAGAGTTATTTTACTCATGAGACCCACGCCTATCTCGTATAGACAAACCCAGTAACCACAAAAATTACTTAAACTACCAACGATTTGTCACGTCGTTCCTAATCATCAATCAATTTCATTCTAAATAGTTCACTTCCAACCCTCCTTAAAATGAGCTGGCTAGACTTTTCTTGACTTTTGTTAAAGTCGAACTTTTCGGGACATCTCGCTCTTGAAGTATGGCGAATAGTGGTTTGCTACTTATTATCTGAGAGCTCAAGCTTATTACTCTTTTTGTTAATGCATTTTAAGCTTCTGCCTCGCAGCTGTTTTGTGAGGTTGTTCCTAATGATGTATATAATATTTGGCTTATCAAAATTTTGAATTCAGTAATATTGTGCTAACATTCTATTTTTATTTCTGTAATCAGAATTCTGAGTGGGGAAAATATTTGAGCAGTTCCGTGCTCTTGCTGGTCTACACCGTCGTGTTTTTCCTCGTTCCCGTGTTTACACTCACTCTAATGTACAGTCGCATTGCGATTTGTTTGAAACGAACAAATGTGTGCCACTTATTTGCGAATTCAACCACACGAAATGTCTTGGCCACTGGAGAACTCAACGCAGTGATTGCCTCGCGAAGGGGAATTGTGCGAATGTTGGGTAAGCTAAAAGGCAGATTTTAATTAATGGTACTTGCATGACTACTAATTGAAGGGTGGATAGTTTTAAGCAAGGCAATAATAGAACTGCTCCATTAAGTCCAATTTCTTTTTTGAAGCAGAAAAGTGAGTTTTCCATAAAAAAATCGATAATTATTTTGCCTTGGATAATTCAATTCAATTTAGTAATCTCTATTGCCGATCAAGAAGGTTTCATGATTTAGCTCTTGCTGTTTTCTTCGGATTCCGTCGGTCAACGTTGAACATTAATGTAGATCGAAAGAGCATGACTGCGAACTTCGATTCGGGTGTTGAAATATCTTCGAAAAATGTTTACAACTTTAAGCATTTTTTGGTCGATCAGTGATTTCTGCATGATGTTAGTGTGAAATCCACTCTGCAACCGAAAGCAATACTTGTTTTTCCATGGCCTAAAGTTATCACCTCACACAAATCTCCTCCGTTGTAAGTTGCCATTATAAATTTATTTCTAAATCGGAGGGAATATATTCAATTTATACGTATCCCTTACAAATTTACTCAGTTTTGAAATGTTTAGTACGGATTGACTGATCGCATCAACTGGTCACCGTGTTTCCTATTAATTTGTTATCGCTTTGATCTTCAATTTCCTTGTGCACATTCAAAATTTATGCCTGAGAAGTATCGTTTATCAACTTGTTGTTAAGCTATATGCTTTTTAGACCATTAAAATTGAATTGAATTGAATTGAATGGAATGGAATTGCTTGGATACGATTGTTCTACATATTTTAATTTTTGTTGATTATTTACTTTTTCTAAGCGAAGCTTGGTTCCACTGAGACTGTTCATTAAACGGAGCTTTTAGATGGAAAATCTACTTTATCATTTCACGGACAAGTCAATTAAGCCACTTGTTTAATTGAACGTAAACTGGGCGGTCGACCGGAAAATTATTTTAAATGATCGTATCAAATAAAATGCATTCGTGTAAAGCTAAGTTCGTACTCGAGCCAATCAAGAATTTACTCTGGAGGATTTCTCATTTAATGGGGGTTTGCAGAAAAACTACTGGCAATTATTACTCTGGGTTAATGAAGCAATGCGTGAGAGAAGGATCAGGTTGGAATATACCTTACAATATCTGTGTTTAGTAGATAATTTAATATTCGACAAAACATATTTGAATGTACACTTGTTTTGCTCAAAGAATGTTCTAGATTCAGCAGAGACCTTGTGTCCACTATTTCCGTAAAATATGTTTGAGCAGACTGGTGGAGCTGATACCGGAAATTATTAATCGGGTGAAGGCAAATGGCAAGTGTATATAAATAAGCATGAGAAGGGTAACTAGAACTTTCCATTGTGTAAATTCTGTCCACTTAGAAGAAGAAAATATTCTTTTTTCAGTCACTAATTGAACTATAGAATACGTAATAATGATTGATAAGTTTTATGTGAAAATCTATAGAAAACTAGAGACTTGATTGATAATGTTATGGTAGGTAACAGTTATAAACGTCATTCAATTATTCAACTGTTTGCGATTGGTAGTAAATCTGCGATAAACATAGAGTCGAAAAAATCACTCAATTTTAATTCGTGCATCAGTGAGCAACTGATTTCTCATAAATAATTACGGAATCTTGGTTACAATTAATCACGAAAAAGAAATTATCACGTGACTCTAGAAGTAAGCAGTAGTAGCTCAAAATGTTAGAGAAAATTGTCATATTGGTAAATAAATTTCCTCAAAATTTTACTGCAATAATGTTCATAGTTTGGAATCAGAAATACCTTGCTCATAAGAGTTTGACTTGGTAAACACTGTTCATTTGGGTCTAATAGTTGAGAGTCGCCGGTCCTCAAACATTTCACTAATATTGTCACACTGTTTATATTTTAAAGCAGCGAGATATAACCATTTTAACATCTTTAGGGACCATTTGCTCAACTGTAATTTTCAGTCTATGTTGATCATCAGTTAAGAAACATGGAGAGATTTATTCAGTGAATGATTATACCAAAATGTGATTGCTGTTGCCTATTCGATTTAAATGAGGAACTGACTCGCTCAGATGATATTAATAAAGCACCTATCGTTATATATATATATATATTATATATATAGATAATATTATATATATATATATATATATTAAATAGAACAATAGAGCAATAACATTACCCATAGACAACATTAACACATGTTTATGGGTATCCTAGACAATCGCCTACATCTTAAAGTAGATAGAGTAATAATTTTTTCAACTATAATCTAAATTCAGTTACACGGATCAACTTTTTGAAATGTTGGTACAAATTACGATATTTTTATCTCTTTTGAAAAATTCGTTCACTCAGTGACAACGAGAGACTCACAAATACAGATTTAAGATATATTTCGAAATATTTTTGGATCCTATTCACTATAAGTGTACGGTAAAGCCATAAGTTCATTCAAAATTTTTAAGGTAAAATCATGATTCATGCCTGCGCAATGGGTGACCAAATGAGAACAATAAGGATGTTCTCACTTCCAAATCTCACCAATGGTAAAAACTCACGGTTACAAGCTATAAATAAAATTCTTTATGTAGTCGATTACTCACCTACGCCTCTTTTATTAGGTGTAAAATAATATGATAGTTGGATTTTCTTGATTTCAGAGACACGCTATCGATAAATTTATGACTATATAAGTGCTGTCGACCGAATTACACATTTTGGGGCTAAAAGTTTTGCAACTTACGTTTTCAATATACCGCTATGCAGAATGGTTGAAATAATTCAAAACAAACATTTATTTGTGAAGATACACATATATTGTAATTCGTTGTTGCTAACTCCTAATTATCTCTGAAACTACAGTTGCCGTTGTGCTGGCGTTTTTCATTTGCTGGGCTCCATTCCATCTGCAACGCATCATTACTGCCAGTAATTCCAGTGTGAACAAACAATTTCTCGATGGAATTTACTATCTATCGGGTACGTGATGATTACAATATTTACAAGATATGATGAATTGAATTATTCTTTTTGCAAGCTGAATGGCTAATCATGTTGAACACTATTAAAGAATTTAAAAGATTTCTTCTAGGACTTAAAAATAGAACGCAATCATCTCACCCATCTTCGGACCAATTTTCTGATAGCCCTTGTTTTTTAATCAAGTAAGGTAAGTGTTTCAAACCTATCCCATCAAGTCGATACGGGACACCTAGAGAAATTTAAAGATGCGCGTTCTCTGTCAAGATATGCGGTTTCACATGAAGAACTATATGGTCCGTTTTTAAGGCAGGTGAAGTGGTAGAAACCAAAACCATTAGAGAGAACCTCTGCGTTCAAATGCAATTAGTCCGAGATGATTCCTTGTCATGGCATACATCAATATAGACCGAACTAGCTTAATTAATACCACGCGATATTGATTTCTGTTTAATATTTGTTATTATTCAGATTTTTTCTCATTTATCTTATACATGTATTGTATAATTTGAACTGAAATATCGAAAAGACTATAATTTGCTCAAATTATGTTACTAACATATTTTTAATCCTTAACAGACACAGATGAAACATAATACGGGTTCCATCTATGGCTGTTTTATCGAAAAGCACTACAGGTTGTATTATTTCGCCCAATGGACATAATGATAGGAATGTCATTTTACGTGGAATCAGTTGTGCACATTATTTTACGATTCATAATCGTTCTGGATTTAGACGTTGATCCGTCGCTTGCAAGGTTAATGTCTTAACGCTTTACCTTTATCCGGCAAAGAATATATAATAAATTATACTAGCCGTTTAGCTTTTGCCATTATTGTCGTTTAATATTTGCTATTGTGAAATAGTCATGTAAGTCATGTTCTTCCAGTAAGTAGAATGGAACATCAATCCCGGTCAATTTCTTGGAATTCATCATCTGTGATCCCTGTATTCCAAACATCTACACTATGGTGAGTGGATATCATGAAGTCGACCATTAAGCAGACCGCACTTGCGGTACACAGACGTTTGCGAAAGAGTTATAAAAGCATTCGGCAAGGACCCCACGGAATGAAAACAACTTGCTCTTGACCGCTCACTTTAGAGGCACTGTGTAAAGTGTCTTCTGTAGGCTGGGGAAGAGCAGATATAGCTCTTTGCTGATAAACTCAGAACACGGTGTCGTCGTGCAACTAACGCCGATCGACAGAGTGCGGCTAATCGCTGCGAGCATTGCGTGAGAGATTGTTCCTACTGATTACCACCGTTTAATCATTCGAAAAGCTGTGAAGCATTAAAAATTCATGCGATTGTGATGTTCATTCATAGTCAAAATCGACCCAAGAGTCCAACTACCACACCAGCTCCCGGGGGACACATATAGATTGACATACAGAATAACGTTCTCTGTAAAATGCCTGAGAAATTATGTAACAATAAACACGTTTCACGAAAACAAGGGATATGTCGTCATGCGAGCATTAATATGTCGTGTAAGTCCTGAAGTTCGATACTTCGGTATGAATACCACGTGATTTCAAACGAAATTGAATTGGTTAAGAAAAATTCTATTCGATCATATGTTGACAAGATTCCATATACGGAATATTGTCAAGAACAAAAAGTCTGCGATACAATCTTTGAAGTAACGCATTCAAGGAAACGTTAACTATGGGCACACCAGTAGTTGGTTTTTCAGTGTGCTACACATTGCTCGCAAATGTATGATCTACAGTATACCTTAAATTAGAGAGGTTTTTTCTATGAAGTTCTCAAAGAATACGTTTAACATTCTTCAGACAGATTAACGCCATTACATTGTTGTCATACTGTCTGGAAATCAAGCATCAATACTGGCCCGAGCCTACCCGGTACATGAAACAAAAATTCTATTTGCAAAATTATCGAAAAACTCAAATCTGCTCTCAAGAATCGCAACAGCTGACTGAAGATCTCACTCAAAAAAATCTCAGAAAATTAACCGATGTAAATGACAAAATTCCCAGATATGGAACATTCTCATGAATATTATTATCATTCATTATGGAATCTAAATGTTCTGGTTTCAAAATTGTTTTTGGAAAATCGACTTAGAATTTAGTTCGTTAGGCTCGATATTCTTATTGCTGTTGTCTAATATTTTATTATTATCACATGTATTTACACATATATTATTTTTTGAATTGGTTGTTTTAAAATGGTTCAACATTTCAATGTTTTTTACATCTTCAACTACCAATCAACTGCAAAATAATTGCAAAAATTATCTGATAATTGCATAATTTGAAATATTTTTATTTGCATGGTAAATATCACTACGAAAGACGTTCAAATTAGCTCAGTAAATCAACAAACAATTATCGATACTGTTAAATTAGATAGAAACGAATTTCTTTATAAACTGGATTATGATTCCAAGTAATTCCAAAGTCAAATTTGGCTTCACCCCTTGGATCATTGATTTCAATCACCACAACAACTGGAACTCTTCTGTCTATGCGATGTGATTAATCGGATGGAGTTCCCCTTTACTCCAAAACTATATTTGTAGTAAGCTTATCAGCAGAACGATGCTTATTTCAGCGCAATGCTAAAACAGTGCAATAAATTAAAGGAAAGTTTGTAATGATTTGGTTAGAATAGTTTATTTATAAAGTTTCGTTTCTGACACAAGCCGTCGAAGGACAAATGCACCTGGCCTAAGCCTCAAGTGTGCAAAATAAGTGAACAATCAGACTTTTCGTGTAATAGACATTATTCGCACTTCCACACAAACAAACAGATTCTGGGATTTTACTGCATGTGAGCAAACTCATCGATTCAAGAGTAAATGTTAGAATATTACATACATTTCTTAGGTAATCGTGTAATGATCAAGAAAAAAAAACAATTTAAACACAAACAATGTTCGTAATGACACCCTTGGTATGACGACACTACTCTCTCAGGAAAGAAACGTTTTCATAACAGATCTAATAAATTAATTACACACTTGTTCCAGGACTATGGTTCTCTGACCAGTGTCACGTAATTTCCAATGTCTTTAAAGTTGAAAGCTAATATCTAAAATTGAGCTCACTCATACTTTTGTTGCACGTTATTTATTACCTGCATGTCGAGGGCGTTCAATAGGAATTCAATGCGATATAGAAAATGCATTTGAAATAAATTTATGCAGGAATCCTTTTCTTCAACGTTTCTTACTGGTTGAATGAGCTTTTGAGGTCACTTCAAATAATACAAATTTGAAAGAAATGTCGCGACATCAACTTTTGTGACTGTATCAAACCACACATTTTTATACCAAGAGCAAGCCATATAAACCGCTTGTTAATTTTTTATTCACAAACTTTTTATTCAATCAGGGTTCCTATTCTACGTCAGTTCCACGGTGAACCCGATTCTCTATAGCCTCATGTCTACGCGGTTTCGTAGAGCATTAAAAAGTGTCTGCTGTTCCCGTGGTTCTTACACACCATCAAACAGAAATGCGATCTTGTCAAACCAATTTCGTTTTGAGGTGGATTAATTTATTATTTTTATTTTACATTTTGATTACGCATTCACATGTAAATACTTCATTTGAATGTACCTCAGCGAATTTAATTAATAAAACTGTTAACCAAAAACAAGTCTCAACGGACAAAGGTGTTGTTACTCAGGAGCAAGTGTTGCCTTTCCCGATCATTGGATACATGAGCAAACTTACAGCACAACATGACAATACACCTCATAATATTTGGCCAATCAAATGTATACGATTATTTCGGAATCCTGAGTTCTCAGCAAAGAATTGTGCTTCACGAAGTTTCAATCATTTACTCGCGGGATTTACAATGTCCATCCATTTACAAAAACCTCGATTCAATTGACCATTTATAATCAACGTGATCTTTGAACTGAAATTTTGTTTTTGTACTACTGCTCTCGTTAAAGTTCAGCTGAAGTTTTAATGCACATAGAACTGTAAATAATCGAAAATATTTTCCAGAAATTAAACAAACTATTTTTAGGATTAGTGAATACTAACCAGTGATCGTTTACTCGCCTGTCTGATAACCAGTTTTTGGTTTCATACATAGAATCAATTTGAGAGACATGATTCTCTTTCTTTGAAAAAATGTCAGGATGATCATTCAAAATTTTGCTTCGCTTCGGGCATTATCATTCAGTTTATCATGCCCATTCGTATTAGATGACCGATGCTACAAGTTTTGCGGCAGTAATAAAATTATCTAGAAATAATTGAATAAAGTAGCAGAATATATTTGTACAAAGGTGAATATAAGGTTAAATCAACATTCCGGTGACGCACTGATGCAAAGAATCATATATGTGCCGATAATTACGGGTGTTATTTTGACTCGATAGGTCATAACAAATTTCGAGACATCGGTATTTAAAAATATGATTGCGCTGGAAATGTCAGTTTCATAAAAGTTTTTTTTTTCGCTCAGCAAATTTAATAATCAATTCAGCATGGGCCTTGAACATAGCATCTTTTGGTGGAATTACTACAATTATGGAATAAATGTTAACACACACAAACTGTGATAATTTCAATGTTGAATACTTTCAGAAGGAAAGCAGATGCAGAAATCTCAGATAACATTTAATTCACTTTTCGGAATAAACAAGTTAAAACGTAGAAATTAATTTGGTGGCTGGATGCCGAATAAATTTTAAATCAATCTTTTGTTTTAATACTTATGTTCACTAAGTTTACGTTTACTAAACAAATAGCACAATAGCTGCTGGATGAATGTCTTAGGCCACTCAACATTTTCCGAATGATGAAAAACTGCAGACTAAAAGGTTTACCCAACAACAAGCATATTGATAATAGCTTGCATTCTAATGTTAGTACCATGGTGTTGTGTACCGATTCAACAAACATTTGTAATGGTCGCATTTAATTTAAGGCCTACAAAATTCATCAGATTATAGGTCATTATAACAAACTCATTTGCATGCATTTGCATCACAAATCCCAAAACCAGTTTCGTGCTCTTAGCTCTCATCAGGTATGGACAGTAGGATCAGGATCCGCATGCGCTTGAAACTCTATAAGAATGGTAAACAAGTTGTGCTTGTATGTCACTGTTAGCTATGGTTGGTACAAGCAAATTTTCAATCACTCGAGCCCACACTAATGTAGACACAGTTTGAACCAATGACCATGAACAAAACAGCTAATTTGCATGCATTCCCATCAAACATACACCCCGCGCCCGGTTTCGTACTATTTGCACTCATCAGATAGGGACAGTAAGGATCAGGATGTGCATGCGCTTGAAATAGTGGAAGCATGATAAACTAGTTGTGCATTTATGCAACTGTTGGATAAGGCTGGTACTACCAACCTGTTCAATCGCATAAGCACACACTCATTTAGATAGCATTTGAACCCATGACCATGAACCAAAAAGCTTTTTTGTATGTGTAATGGAAATTTATGCAAATGATCTTTAATATTCATGGTCATGGTGTTCAAAACCTGTCTACATGAGTGTGGGCTTATGTGAGAGTATAGGTTGTTCGTACCAACCTTATCCAACAGTGGCATAATTCATTATACTTTGTGATGGCTTTGGCAAATTTCAACGATTGAATTAAAATAGTTGTTAGAAAATGTGGTAATTTTTGGCCTCTGTAATTTATTATTGTTATCGTCGTTGTTGTTCAAATAGATTATCCAAAACAAACCCTAAAACTAACGGTTCATTGAGTCGATGGAAACGCCTAGGTGATCACGTAATTCATCCTGCTGGTTACCAGAGATACCAAAGATTAATTTTCGGGAAGCTAAACAGTGCATGTGCGAAATCACAATAAACACAATCTTTTCGAAAAATAACTTGGCGAACCAACTGTTTTTTTTAATTTTCAAGGTTACCGAAAAAAAACAGATGACTTAAAGTTAAGCTGTAATGCAATACCGTTGGTTAACTATAAACCTGGACTTATTGCATTAAACAATAAGATATTGCATGCATTGGATCGAGGAACTTGAACTTTGGTACCAAAATCAGCGCGCTTTGGGACAGTTTGAATAGCATCTACTGACTTTGAATTGGTGCACTTTGCATCTTGCATTCAGGAAATTTGTATTAAATAACTTATCGCTAAATATAGCGAACGTTGCCGATTTCTCTCTAGGTTGTTTAATCGTAATGAGCATCCCGTGTTGAAACTTGCTCAAGCAACCAGAAAAGATGGATGTTTATACGAGGATGGCTATATGCCTATTGAGAACAAGATTTACATACAAGAAGTTGTAAAATGTCTATGATCGGTAGGGAAATCGTATTTACGAAAAGAATAGCTTGCAATCAATCAGTTGGAGCAGTTTGGGCATGCTTTCGCTTCCGAAGTAGAAGCATAGTGAAAAGCAAAATGTCCGGACATTTTGAGATAGGGTTGAATTTCGAATCAGTAATTGATATCCTCGAGAAATAATTGACTATTTTCCAATCTACATTTTATAAACATTTATTCCATTTCTGCATTCTCTATAGGTTTACGCGACATATACGTCTTCAAGCTGAGTCAGATATGATAACTTTGACTAATCCATTCACTTGGTCAAACAAGTGGATGAAGTGCTCTACTGTTCTGGCGACATAGTTTAAACCTAGAGATATTTCTAATTCTTTATAGTTGATTGAGCTTGATTTCACTTTATGGTAATCATTTTGATAATATCAATTGCCTGTGATCGTCGCTATTTATTCAGATTGTGTAATTATTGATTATTATCTCTGGGGTTCTGATGTATGCTTTACTGTGTTCAACCACCTAATGCTCAAACTTGGATGACATCTTGAGATTCTTACCTCTGAATCAGAAACCACATAATGATCATGCACCCTGCAAGGCTTAGTGGTTATTTAAAATTAATCCTTTATTTGACAAAGATTACAAATATCTTCGCGATCCTAAATCCACAGTGATTCGGTCTATTTTTCATATGCGCAATACAGGAGTAGTTGGGAATGAATGATTTGTTGAATGATAGCAAATTGTGAATGGAAGCAAATCAGTGCTATATTATTTAAATTAGCACCAATTAATGTTAAAGGAAGTGTATAATGATGCAAAGTTTAGCTCGCATTTCATGACATACACATAATTAACAAATTCAGAATGAATGCTATTGTTATTTGAAAACAATAAGATTTGCTTCGGTAATAATTGAAGCACTGGGTGAATTGTAAACTAATTTAGACCGAAAATTATTTAAATTTAACAAATAAGTGATCATAAAATGGATCTGGCTCAACATTTCAAACAAGTATAGAGAACCAAACAGTTTGTTGCTCATACCACTCACGTTTACATCCCAAAATCGATTTATACTGCTCGCCATCATTAGTTAAAAATCAGACAGCTTTGTTTCGATAATGCGTGAAATAGTTGGTAAATTTTTGACAAATTTTGGATTGAAAACCATTGTTAGGTAATAGACTGTGAACAACAAAGATTTTGAGAAGCTTTGAGTGAATCTGTTCAATCGACGAATACTCAGTATTGACGAGGTGAGGCTGACGCGTATAACACGGTTCAACAGAATATCTATTTTTCCACAAACCAAATATATTTTTTCAGCTAACATATGAGGTCTTTTTCAATAATTTTGTATCAACGTCTGCTGTGCCTTGCGATATTTGTAAACAAGTTACTTTCCTGTTCACTGATTAATTTATAAATGAAATTTTTTTAAATCAAATTTAAATTTAACATAGGAAATATTGTACCTGTCTTTCCAACGTGGTAAACGAATTACTTGGAATAAAGCTGAATTATATCATGCATTTGCACATTGGTTACTTTTTTCCAAAATATTGCACGTGATTTTACTTGAAAATTCGAGAAGCAAAATTTAAGGATCTCCACATGTGAATCGAAAACAGCTGCATTTACACTTATAGTTTGTGGAAAAATATGCATCCAAGCGTGAGAAAGTGAACCTGATCTTACTGTCTCCACCTGATGACGGCAAACAGCCAGAAACCGGTAGTGGAGTGTAAGGGATGGGCATGTGTGCACCACAACACATTCTTCTGTATTTTGTTTTTAAGGGAGTTAATGAAGTGCGCCACAGGGAATAAAATGGTGTTCTGGGTCTGTGAAAATAGCAATGTTCACAAAACACTTAAATTTTATCGAAAACGCAGCAGGTAGAACTGCTGCGAATCCGCACTTTCCCTCTTTAATTTACAATATTGAAACAATTTACTTACCTGCCTCTGTTGCTTTTAAAAAGCACTTGTTATCTACACGAGCAATTATATTTTTGCGCTAGATGAAGACCGTTAACAATATTTTACGAGAATTATTTCAACATTCAAACCGGTGTACGTATCGGTAGATCTTCTGAAGCCTAGGTTTTTACCTGAATATCATCCATAAATGAATCATCAAAGCATTTTTACGGTAATGGCAGAATAGATAATGGACAAGAAAATCATGTTGGAGCAATCGGCTTTAATTTTCAAATGTGTTCATATATGCAAAACGATTGCTAGTCATTTCATGAACATTTTATAGTTAACTGCTACGAGGAGAAAATGCATTTAGCACTCCATCTTCTATCCTTATATAAACACTGTGTATCAGATAATAAAACAAAACATTCAATTTGCTTGTACGAAATTTCAACTTTGAATTTACTATTGGATAGATTTTGCAATGATAATCCTGTCCACCCCAGGAACGCCAAATACACTTTTGAACGCTGTTGCCAGATAAGCTTTGGCATTATCTTCTGAATTCATTTGAGACCGTTGTTTGTGCGATTTATCTTTCGTTCATTCTTCCAATATTTCAGACCGTAGGATGTATGATTATATTGCTACCAATTGACAAGAATTGATTTCGTGAACCGGTCAAAGTGTGTTGAGCAAGTAAAGCTATAGCTAACAGAAACATTTTCAATCTGCATTTAAGTTAGGAAAACTATTAATATTGTTGGGGTTATGCGATATCGCATCCCACTTCGGTCCTAACATCCATTATTTTTTACGCACAACTCACGGGCTCTCGAAGGAACGTTAATCACTCCCCCAATTTTTACTGTACTGTCGTCTGTTGCTTCACGATTCACACACTGAGGATGATCAGACAAGCGTTAACCACCGTCGAATCACACAAGGCCCGGAAATACTAATCCGTCGGCTATTTATAAGGTTAATGACAGCCCATCATACACAGACACATTGCTTATACGGGAATCAGCAAAGCATAATAAACACCTTAGATCTGTCAGCGCCGGTTGTCAATTCGATCGGATTTATCAAATGAGTTCCCGCAAATGGTCGCCATCCATATCATGCTATTTGGGTTTGTTTGACAGAAATGGACGAATTGAATATCGTTCAATATTTGATGATTTTTTCATCAGCTCCGCTTTATACTCATTTTATCACTAAAAATTATCGCTATTCTTCCGCTAATGAAATACTTTTGTGTATGTAACTGCCATATTCGGTCACTTGGCGCCTGACGTTTGTTCTCACTGACACCCTTGTTTTGACGAATATTCTGCGTCAGAAGAAAAACATTACCATTGAACTGCTTTCACCGATTCATTACAAACTTTCTTTCTCAGATCAAAAAAGAATTTTCAAAAATGTACACTAAGCTTGCATACGAAAAATTACTTTGTAAATGTGATACTAACGAAGCCGACATTAGTGTTGAATCATCTATACATTTTTTATTTTTTATTGCCTTATTAATTAATAATTTTTTATAGTTAATTAATTGACAAATATTGAATTATTTTTCACGAAGCACAAGATTGTTACAGAATCGCGAATCAACATCTGATTTTGAGTGCTCTGTTCCCGTTTGACAGTCAAACTGTTCCGAAATAATAAAGCGAAAAAAATTGATTTTCTCTAAATTCGATTGCGAAAAATTTATTCTACGGAAGACGTCCCAAACCTTTCACAACGTTCCCATCTATCAAAAACAGAACATCTCGATCATTATTTCATTTCTCAACACCGGAAACAATTTTGCAACGATGCACGGGATTTTACTGTCAGAATTTTGACCGAATAAGTGGTGGATTTTAAATTAGCGAAAACGCAATTATTGCTGATATTTTTGTGGCTTTTGAAACGAGAAATTATTAACGAACATTTCTCCACACAATGAAGTGTTTTGATTTACAACCTTCTTGCCAATTGTTCAAAGGTGATTAGTATGAAAAAATTAGCATAGAACTAATCTGGTAGCAATAGAAACAAAACGGGAGACGTTTGATTGGAAATGGTACTTAATTATGTATTATGTTGCTTGCAGCTCTTACACTTACAGTTCACTGTTAAATTCGAGCCACTTGCAAATATTAGTTGATGACAAAAAGATTGGTTCCAGTGAGAATATATGCTAAAATGTAAATTGACCTAATAAATCTATTCCTTTTAATTGCAAAAATCATTTTTTGATCATGCATTTGAAAACTCTTATATTCTTTACTCAAATGCTATATAACGTGCGGGAAACATCTAATCTAGTTCGTATGTATAATAATTCAAATGAATAAATCTCATTTACATACAACGTTAAATGCTTATTCAAATAAACCTCAATACTCATCGACTGTTAGGGAAGCTCATAGTAAAACGAGCATTATTGGTAAATGCATTAGCAAACAATTCAGTTAGTAGGTGGTTGACAGCAATACACCACATCTGCTGCCTGCAAGCAACGAGACAGATATAAAATCTACTAAATGATAATTCAAAGAAATCCTTTTGCTCAAGCAACAAATGCATGTACTCCAAGCAAGGTAGCTCTAAGTAAGTTTGTTAATAATCTTTCCATTTATACTCTGATACACCTGAATCATTTTTACATATCCCTTATATCATTTGAGCACCATGTGCATAAGCCAACACGAACCTGCTAACAATATGATCTATCTATCTACGAATTACCAACTTAAATCCATTTCAATCATGATTGACTTGAGTATTTTGCTTGATATTTATTTGTCTTTATTGAGAGTAAGCCTATTCGCAGGTTGAACCCGAAATCTAACTCGATCAACTTACAGTCTATTGAGTGAGATCAATCAATTGTTCTGGTTTATCGCACGTTTTGTCCTGCTAATTAAGTTAATTAGCAGATTATTCAGATCATTGTTGCACGCTAACCTTAGGACGTCATTCTGTAATTTTGTAACTCATGAACTCCAAGATAAACACACACTTATTTCAAAGTTCTTCACTGAATAATCGTTCTCACGCTTGAAAGAAAGAAGAATTTTGTTCAGCTGTTTTAATCCACTTAATGGAATTCTCAAATTTTGATTTTCAAAATCTGCTTGGTAAAAAGCATATGCAGATTTTTAACTGTACGTTTGTAAAAAACGAATCTACGTGCAAATGTATGATTCAATTCAATTGTGTTTTAAGAAATTTGTTTAACACGTATGAATGAACGGATTATCGCCAAGGCTTAATTGCTAATCGATTTAGAAATTTGGTTTACATATCCAGCAGACTGCTCGAAAATAATTTTCTTGCAAATATTGATATTAATAAGCCATTCGAGTTGCGATAAAATACGACTTTGGTATATGCATAAGGCTCAATTGAACACTATATGCACATTCACGGCATGCATAGGAATCACTCAAAGATTCGCTTGTCGGAATGTGTTTTTGCTGTTTAAAATCTTTTCACACAATGGTAAACAATGTGAGCTTTTAAGCCACTGTTGAATAAACATGGTGGGACCGACCTGTTCCATCATATGTACCTACAAACTTGTGGAAGTGGTAAAACCCATGGGCTTGAAACAAAAGTTCGTATTTGGATGCATTTCGATCAAACGATGGTTAATGATTCAAAAATGTTTGAAAAATTTGACCACTGTTCAATGGCCCTCCTAATCATGTTGGCGTCTTGAGCTTATCGAAGTAATCAGTAGAAGCCGATAGTGGAGTGTACATATGGGTTTGTGTAAGTAACGCGAATTATTGTCCATTTAGAAAATTTTTTATTATGCTCTATTGAGAGATGCTACCCTTTCTACAAATCTTAGTTATCACATTTATTGAGCTCGGTCCTATGGTACCACCCATCTATTTTTTCTTAGCTGACAGAATGGGATCTTCCTGTCTCTTATAATAATACGAAACAGACTGGGTCCATCATTAAGTTAGTAGCTGTGTGATTCGATTTCATTTCCAGAATTTATGGCTTCACTGAACCACAGTATGGAAATTTTGATACAAGAATAATGCGTGATACATAATGGAATCATTTTCATAATAGAACAGGTTGCTCACTGAATTTTACAACTATGACGAATCCACAATTATCATGTCGCATTTGTGCGAAAAAAGAAAAGATTGTATTGGGCATTTCTAAAAACATAATTAACTGCAGCATTTGTAAACAGGACTTCTAGAAAAGATGTGAAAACATCTTACTTAAACATATAAGCAACTGCTCCGTAATCTTTTAAATATTAGAAAAGAAATGCTAAATTAAATTTGAAATGTTGTAAGTATTTCTCTCACACAATGACGCAGTGTGAGTCTCATCCAAATGTGCTGGAAAGCTCCGTGTAGTTTGAATACAAGCGTGTTTCTAAATTGGCAGTTAAGTAAAAAATAAATAATTAAGTGCGTAAAATTGCATTTCCTGTGAGTTTTATTTATGAGAAGATTAGTTTAGTGCATTGTAGTTCTGAAATAACAAAACAACTTCACGATCGGACAAAGTAGATTTATTTGATTCTGGCAAACAGCGAAAAACCGGTTGTGATGTGTGTGCGACGAATGTGGGTACCACCATAATTTAGATTAATTTTTCTTTTGAAATAGATTTATTTCGTACATTTATTGTGTAAAAACAAGGTGTGTAAAATAAAGGCAAGGTTTTTGGTTTTGTATTGATCAATCCAGACAAGCAGTTCATCGGAGGACGAAGAAAAACGATGATAGAATAATCCAAATTTTAATCTAATTTTACCAAAAGAACCACACGACAAGGTTCGTGCTGTTAGCACGATTAGAATTAATCTGTCGTCAAAAATCATGATTATTTGGAAATACATAAAGTGAATTCACATTTCCTAGAAAATATTTTAAAATTTAAATTTTAAAATAAGCAACAACTTGGACCTAACACTGGAATAGCAACTATAAAATAGTGTGTCGTTTATAAGTTTGAAAAGTCGTTTTACAGTACCATTGAATATACGTATAAAAGTGTTTCATTTGCTTGGGTTTATGAACGGCGTACAAGTCTATTTGATTCAATTCTAGCTCGTTGACTTGTTTCAGTAGTTTCGCTCAATTGACCGTGCTGACCGACTCGGTATAACACTATTGACTATTTATCTATTGTTACGAACAGTGCACTGCCTTCTTCTACAAGATAATCTTAGAAAGCAGAATACCAGCCGTGGTTTGTCTGAAGAAAATCATAAAATTTCAGAGGCTTTTTAAATTAATGCTTGCACTTCCACCTATATAATTGCGCAGGGTACCTAACGCAATCTTTCATATGCTCGGCTGCTAAGCAGGATAAATCTCACACATTTTACCTAGAGGCAGATATTCATCGATTAGAATCTTTTGCACATAGTTCTGAAGACTGAGTATCATAGCATACCATAGATTGTCCACAGAATCTTATTCCGTGTATGTCGAATTCTTATGAAGCACTTTAGCGAAAACGTTCAGAAATCAGCTTCATTGGGACTAATGCAAAAGATAATGTGCATGTTAACACAAAATCATTGGATGGACTATTTTCCTTGTAGGATTATATACACTGGAACCTGTCCGCTTTGCATTAATCATAAAATATATAGTCTTATTCAACCTCATATTTAAGTGATTGCAAAGTTGTAGCTTTGTCTATCATTTTCGGCAGCCATGATGGATGCGAAATCTTGTCTTAGTGCTCGTATACATTGTTTCAGAATTCCAGAATTGGGAAATTCCAATACCAGAGGATGACTGACTGTGTGCAACCGAAAACGGTGTATTCAGGGAGGCAATTGTCTAAAACTTGATGATTAAAAATGATGGAGTGGTTATTGTCACGACAAATAGTTTGAGAATAATCGGTTTAAATCCAAATTGAATATCTCTTCTTAACATAAATTGATTTTCTCGTCTGATCATAAAGCTTCAATTGAAAAGTTGATTATATTAGGAAAAAAGGTTAATTACATATTCTCGCACCAATTTTATTGGTTCAACCACTCAATAGCATTAAACAAAGTTAATTCATGAACAAAAAGCTCATTTACATGCATTTCCATCACATGCATACCCCACGAACGGTTTCCTTCTGTTTGCACTCTTCAGATAGTGACAGTATGATGGGGATCCGCAAGCGCTTGAAACAGTGGAAGAATGGTAAACAAGTTGTGCTTGTATGCCACTATAATAAATATAAATGTGTGAAAAATTAGTCAGATTAGTGACTTTTAATAACGCGTATTTGGAGCTCCATGAATGTGTTCAAATCACGCCCTATGTTGCCCACACTATTAACTCACATGAGTTTATGTTCTCTCATTATTTACCTCATTATCTTTGGGATTTTGTTGAGTAATTTAATTTTAATACCATAAAAACTCTGAGTACTAAGTCAACGAAAGTGTGCTGTTACTGCTCATTTTTTCAAGCTTCACCGGCTCTTATTCTAAACCGTTCGTTTATTTTTTCATTTTACCTCGCGTGATGTGGTAATGAATTTTTAATGTTCTTCAGTGTTTCTGGTTTGTAATAATTTTCTTCCAGATTTTCTCGAAGAGGAGTCAGAAATATTATCTTAGTACTTTGCTGTGTCACATTTGAATTGACACCACCTAATTTCGCTGATGGACATTCTTAAATTTGACAGATTTGTTGATCGATTGTTCCGATAACGCACGCCCACTCCACGAGATACTAATAACCCTCAAGGCGTTCTCTAACATACGCAGACAATATCTTCTTCTTAACCACAAGCGATATCTGATAAATCAATTGAAATTGATGAGATGGACTATTTGAAACCTTCCATTCTATTTTAAGCCTGCTGTTTTGTTTATTCTTCGCGTTTTAATTCTTTTTTGAGTTTTTATATTTGTGTTGTTAAAATAAAGATGGAAGAAGAAATTGGCTTTATTCGTATACATGAATTTTCAGTAATAACAATAATTTCAACACAAAATTAAAAATGACAAACAGGTTTCGATATCAATGGCCTGACGTGTGGTTGGATTTTTTGTATCTGCGATAATTTTGGATATAATTGTCATACGTTTCATCCGATCAGTGTGATTTTTGGATATCTATCTGAAAGTTTGCTACGACAGATCTACTCATACAAGAATTATCTATCTGGACTTGTGTGCAGCAAAAGTGAATTTTGTGCTGTTCGTTCATTGATTTCGCTTCTGTGTTTCTTCGGTCAGATTTACTCATCGGTGTTTACCACTGCGTGAACTACTCGGAGTAATACACAAACTGCAATCAATTTCATATCAAAATTCTTCAAGAGAGACTGACAACGCGCTGCTAAATCTGGTTGCAAAATATGCTTAGACGTCAACACTTCACGCCAAACCAACATAATACCATATCAACCAACTCCGGCCATGTCTGGTGCACTTTTGGTTGACCTCATTACAAAGAAACAATCTGTTGCTCGCTATCCATGTGTCGTCTGTGAGAAAGTGATTATTGGTAACGTCAAATCTGTCACATGTCGCAACTGTTCCCACACGTGTCATGCAAAATGTGAAAATAATTGATCGCATAGGCGATATCAATCCCAAATGATGAAAACATTCCTGGCGTATGCTACGTCTGTAAGCGTTGTCGAAGAGAACGAAACGAAGGTTTGCCTGTTTCAACAAGTGTCGAGCAATGCAACCTGGATAATCGCTTGTTGAGCTTAGAGCTCAGCATACAAACATTAGAGGCATCGTTTGGAACTCTAGTTACAGCTCAGAACTCCAGGTTTACATGGTACAACTGTCAAAAAATCGGTATATTTAGTGTGTAATGCAAACCAGACAAAATATACATTTCCACAGATCATTGAACGCGAACGCTAAACTGTTAAATGTCTCCCGGAGTGTCTTGCAGAGCGCAATCCTCATAAAGACTAAACATTTATAAAACCGACTATTGATTGCATGTCTGACCTAAATCCTCTGACATTAAAAAGGTAACGAAACCAAGCAATCCGCTCATCTGAAGGTGCAGCTGAAACTATCAGATTCAAATACAAAGATCACATCGCAAATGTTCGCAGATCGAGATCAATTCAGCGATTATACAACGACATTTATGTCGAATGAATCCTAGGAAATCTCCTGGAGCGGACGGAATCACTCCGACTATACTGAAATCCTGTGACCAGCAGCTGTGTGAACTTTCAAGTGAATTGTTTGAACATTCTCTAACAGAAGGAGTGGTGCTAACAGAGGGGAAGACAGGGGTAATTTCATCTATCTACAAAGGTGATAGACGTTGAGATCCTGCAAACTACCGTCCTGTCACCGTACTTCATGTGATATCCAAATTTCTAGAGCTTATAGTGTTGAAAAAATAGTTCATCACTTGGAATCACAAAATATGCTATCTGTAGCGCAGCATGATTTTCGTAAACCTCGCACATGCTGGACAAGCATGTTTACGGTGTTAAACGACTGGTCCAAAGCGGTTGACGAAGGAGCTAGCATCCACATTTACTGTCTGGATATGTCTGAAGCTTTTGTGTGAGTTGATCACCTTCGACTACTTCAAAAGCTGAAGCAGATGGATATCAGCGAACAGCTATTCACATGGCTTGAAAGTTATTTCAGTGGGCGCACGGCGATCGTTCGAATTAGCAGGTTAAAATCACAGGTTATTGATGCCTCTAGTGGCGTACCGCAAGGCTCAGGCCTCGGGCCAGTACTTTTCGTGGTTTACATCAACGACCTACCAGAGACGCTCTTGTGCAAGGCGATTCTCTTTGCTGATTATATTAAACTTTGGACGCGGATAAAATCAACTGCGGACTGTGTACAGGTGCAGATGCTCTCGGTAAATGGTACGGTATAAGTTGCCATTCAATTTCCAAAAATGCAAGGTGTTGCAAATTGGTAAGACATTCCAGTACCAAAATCACTTTGGGCAGACGATTTTGAACTGGACCGAGTCGGAAAAGCCTGCATTGTTAGGTCATCTACAAGCGTGCTTCCAAGCTTCTCGGTATGCTGCGATTGATTTTCAGAACCTTCTTGCCTGGAACGTTGCCCACCATCATTAAAGCATACTTAATTTCAGCCATGGAGCATGCATCACAAGCTTGGTTTCCGTGGTTAAAAAAGTATATATTATTGCTTCATAAAATATACCATCGGGCAACCAAAACTCGTAAGTGATTTCCGGAAACTAACGTATGAGGAACGATTGCAAAACCGAGACTCCCTACTCCCCTTCAAGGAAACCTTCGAAGTGATATGATACTGACATACAAAATATTTAAAACCCCACATCAAGCATTAAACATTTATTCGAATACCGTGAGTCACGATATACACGCAGCCACTCAGGAACATTAAAAATTCCCCACTCCCGTATCAGCTGCCACCGATATTTTTATTCTGTACGTGTCTGTTTCCTCTGGAATGCCCTCCCCGAAACTCTTGTCATCGTTCCCAGCGTCGAAACGTTCATTCGAAATTTGGATACTTATATGTTGCATAGTGATTTAACTACACCTGCGTATTGACTCCTGGTAAGTATTCAACTGGACTATACTTGACATTACATGTTTATTTTATACCTTTTTCCTGAACAAATGTTTATTATGATATGGTAATTGTGAAGCTGTGTTTTTTGTGACCATAAATTCTTAAATCTTGAATCTTGAATTTTGAAAATATTTCAGTGTACTGTGTACCAACTTGCGGGAATCCAGCGAGACACTTTTTCGAATAGACAGAGACGACCCAAGACAATAGTGAAACCTATGTAAGACGATGGGTTCGGTAACCATCAGACCAACAAAATTTGAAGGGTTGGTTCGCCACCCAAGCTCCCCACATTTCGGTGAACCACGTCTACTGAAAATAACACCAAACAGTAAAAAGGGTATGAAAAATGTTCTTTTGAATTCCTACTTGCTACGTGAGTTTCCCGAGGGCAATACTCGAATCAACGCCGATATAACCTGGTTGGAAATAGATGGATATCTAGATGTTCGTAAGAAGAGCAACGAGCGCAGTCTACGCCTTCTAGGCGGTCTATAGGCTGTCAATACGATGGAGGCTCTTAAACAACAACAACACGACTACAAACTGTGACTCTATATCGATAGGAGCGCCGTAGTGTGTTGTTTTGTGTACCTTTCAGGATACCTGGTCATCAATTTAGATGAATGAAACTCACATTTGTAACTAGTGCTATGACAGACTTCGTCAGACATACTTGTCGACTACACAGGAAACATATGCCTAGTAACTTCCGTATGAGCACATGAAAGGCAGCCTCAGAAACACATGCTAAAGCATTGCCGTGCAATGACACTGAAAACGCAAACTCGGAAGACTGTTCAAGTAACCACAAACGTCCTGCTCTCAGGGGGTTTGACCAATAAAAACGATTCACATATCATACTGAAACCAGTATTAACTGTTTATACACAAATACGCAATGTTTGTAGAACAAAATAGTTGAATTAACTCATTTCAGCAACCAGATTTATGTTGACAATAACGCTGTAACCGAGACATGGTTTCATGTTCAGGTGAGTATATGCGAGCTGGCGATTCCCAGCATGATCTTGCTTCGGCGAAACAGGTCAAGATCTGGTAGTGAAGTAGCTGTGTTTTACCAAGAGTGTCTTTGCTGTACGAATGTTTCTGATAAGCCGTTTAAGCTGAAAAACACCGTGTGGTGTAGATTGCACCTGGAATCAGGAGAGAACTGCATTGTTGGTTTAATTTTCCGCTCATCCGCCTCATCTTATTCAAAAAAGAAATATTAATAGAAATGATGCGTAACGCTAGAAATTTGCGTGGAACCCAATTACTCATAATGGGTGATTTCAAACTTCGAAAGCATTCCAACAAAAGATTGCATCCGTTGCAATTAATTGAGTACAAATTCCGCGCGAGGATTAATCTCATACGCATTTACAACCACGTAAATTACTCCATTCTATAGAGAGGCCCAACGAATCTTCAATCCTAGATTTGATTCTCACATCCGAAGCAATTACAGTCTAGTCAGTGCAGTGTCATAGTCCTGTGGGGCAAGGTGACCACCTCGTGTTGTTCTTCGAAATCGTGTACAGCGCCAGAAGGGCATTTAATTACTGAAGCACAATTCAAGTGTCGATTACTTTGGCTCTTGCGAAGCACTCCTTATGCTAGAAGAGAGGCATCTCGATCTTACGAATGCAGAAACTCACTGTTCCTGCCTTTTAAGATTCATTGGTTTGAAAATAGACAAAAACTCAGCCTGTAATCCGAAATGAAACTCTAGAACATTTTTCTAGACTCCGCAGCCTCACTCGAAAATGGATAGCCATACTAAATTCGGCATATGCTACACACAGGATTACTGGAACACACGTATCCTGTGACATTTTCTAAAGTCCTTTACAAGGTGACGTCCCTAATTCGCGCAGACAAGCAATATAACCATTGGATGCGGATAGACCAGATGGAGCACCATCCTAAGATACTCTGCACGATCTTAAACAACGCAACTAAGGTGAAACGGGGAGATTTCTTATTTAGTTAGCGGAAGGATCTACAGAAAATATCAGGGATATAGCTGATTCCCTAGCAACATTCTATGTGCAAGATTTTGTTCAAATGATGTTTTCCTGCCAAAACCTTTGCCACGTTTATTATTATTATTATTATCAAAATTATCAAACGCCCTAAGTTTGATTAACGATTGGCAAATTAAAGGCATAGGAGTAAAAAGCAGTGGTGTAGCATTTTGACCAATCTAAACCGGGAAATCAACCAAACTCAGCATTCGTTCTAAAACAGTGTGGAAACGCATTCGAATTTAAAATCCGCAGTCGCACTCGGAAATGGATTAAACTGCGAAATATGGCTTGGAGAAACCATCGCCGGTTAACCACCGATGCCACATGGGAGACCTTTAGAAAACTAAGAAACCAGGTCATTAAACTTATTGCTGAAGACAAAATGCAGTATCGAGCTGTCATAATTTCTAAAATGAAACGGAATCCCAAACTTCTTTAGCGGATTGTGAACAAGCAGTGCTCAGTGAAACCAGGAGTTGCGGCCTTGCGGACGCCCTCTGGAATGACCACAAATGCAGCTGACAACGCGGAGGCTTTGGTAAGTTATTATGCTACAGTATTTTGTCCAAAGGAAAGCGTGGAAATACAAATGGATCCAGAAATAACGCATTCTCTACCACTGGACACAATAACCATCACCGAAGAAGAGGTGCTGGGAACTCCACTATCTTTGATTCCCAGAAAATACCCTGATTGTGATAAAATTACCTCGAATATACTCAAGTATTGTGCACAATCTCTATGCGGACCTCTAACTCAGTTATTCTGCGAATCGTTGTCGCAAAGTGTCATACCGACTGAATGGAAATCTGGTATAATCTCCCTGATTTTCCAAGGCAGTGTGCGTTCGGAGCCCGCAAATTACAGACCTGTTACTTTGTTGTCCGCCGTATCCAAGGTACTCAAAAGGATCCTGGCAAACAAACTGAGCAAATACCTTGAGGAAAATAAGCTATTTTCGGGAGCGCAACACGGTTTTAGAAGGGGATAATTCTGCCTTACTAACCTTCTCCTTACCCTTGAAGACTGGACTCGAGCAGTAGATGCTGGGGATAGCATCCATGTATGTTACCTCGATATGTCGAAAGCATTTGACCGTGTAAACCACAGGATTCTCTTGCAGAAGCTGGAACGTTGTGGTATCAGTGGCAGTCTGTTAGCATGGTGAGAAAATTACCTGACCGATCGGCTTGTTCAAGTCTCTGTGGACGGTGCTCTATCGAAGTCGGTAGCCTTGAAACGTGGAGTGCCTCAGGGATCCGTCCTCGGACCAATCCTCTTCGCACTTTATGCTAATGACATACCGGCTCTCATCAAATGCAAGATCGTACTGTTCGCGGACTATATAAAGTGTGATGGAAGATAAGTAAGTCGGAAGATTGCGAACTGCTCCAGAAGGATCTGGACAACCTCCAGGCTTGCTCCCTAAAAAATCGCATATTTTTCAATTTCCAAAAGTGTCACATGTTAAACATTGGCAAATATGAGTAGTACCAGTATTTTCTTGGAACACACAGCCTCTCATGGACCATGGAACAAAAGGACTTGGGTGTGTTAATAAGCAACACCCTAGGGATGTCGAGCCACTGCAACTACGTCTATCGCGAAACATCACAGAAATTGTCACTCCTAAAGAGAATTTTCGGTAGGTTCTCAAAACAGACAATTCCCTGTATTATAAATACGTATATCAGGCCCACGATGGAATATGCGGTTCAAGCATGGTCGCCATGGCTTAAAAAAGATGTTGCGACTTTGCAACGAATATATCATCGAGCTACCAAACATGTCACTGGACTCAGCCGGAAACCCTACAATGAGCGAATCAAAACGCTGAATTTATTTGATTACCCACGTCGTCGTCTCCGAGGGGATTTGATTCTGGTTTACAATATTTTGAATACTGAAAATCACCCTCTACAATGCTTATTGAATCTACGGAGCTCGCATAATACAAGAGCTCACACATTTACTCTAACTGTCCCTCACTCGAGACTCAACTGCAGACGACTTTTTTTGCCGTGCGAGTTTGTTTTACTTGGAACAAACTGCCAGATAATGTTGTAAACTCACCAAACCAGCAAACTCTCAAGAGAAGCCTTGATGCCTTTTTGACCCTACACCCGTGCATCGAAGTAAACTATACATCCTAACACTATGCACCTACATTTGTTATCCCAATAATCGAAAACAATTTCTGCCCTTTGGATATTTACTTAATTCTTGAACTACTCAGGAAGCAATCTTATCTTATTTTTGCTTGTTGTTGCCATATTATTCTGTGGTTTTATGTAAAGCTATAAGCTTTTTAGTCCATTAAAATTGAATTGAATTGAGTTGACCTACGATGTGATTTATTTAAACACGCAAACAATACGGAATCATACCAGCGTACTAGAAAATCGGAGTTATTGCACCGATCTACATAGGTGGTAGTCGTCCGGATCCGACCAATTACAGCCCTGTGACGCTCTTTTCAGTGGTTTCTAAAGTATCGAAATTTTTGGTGTGTGAAAGTCTTATCAGGCACATCGAGCGTCATGAAATTCTTTCTGAAACACAACGCGGGTTGAGAAAAACATACAGGCTTTTTCAACTTACTAACGATTTTAGAAGAAGAAGAAGAAGAAATTTGCTTTATTCGTATGCACGATTTTTCAGCAGTTACAATAACTCCACCAAAAAATAAAAAAATGACGAACTGGTCCCGACAACAAATTACAATTTGTTGACTGAACGATGTTTCTTGTCCATCTTGATTGATATTTGCTACACATGAACATGTTTATTAGCAAATGCTGTAAACAAAAGTTTTGGGACAAAATTTTCACAACAATTCAGGGTATCTCGTAATTCATTCAAAACTGCGCGTTCAAAATTGGCCTCAGTTTATACGTAAAAATGACGAATTAACCCACAGATAGCGTTAACATTTTACGAAAACGCGGAATAAATTTGTGGAGAAATTAATTTTAAGCACTGCCGATTCGAAGCTCCCGCAATAAAAACAATTGGACGCTAGCGCAAGAAGAAGGTAGTTCCGTACATGCCAGTTACTTAGACATGAATAACCTTACGATCGACTTGGTCCCTCCTTAGTACTTCAGAAGCTGCAGGATGTTAGGTTCACTGGAAATCTACTATCAGAGTTCGCAGGTTATCTGTCTGAATGCAAAGCAAATTTCAGAATAGTTGGCGAAATTTCCCGAACAATTGAAGCCACGTGCGGTGTCACCCGAGGTTCGGTACTCGGTCCAATACTGCTCCTGATATTTATAAGTGATGCGATGTAAACTTGTTCTTTTCGCGAACGATGTAAAAATTTGGACGAAGGCAAACTCTGTTGAGGATTGCTTAGTTTTGCAAGTAGACTTAATTTATCTACACCAGTGGTCATTTCAAAACAAGGTGTCCTTCAACTTCCGCATTTGCAAAATATTGCAAGTTGTAAAACCCATCCCTTTCTCATGCATACTTGGCAATCACTCACTTGAGTGGAGTATATTGCAGAAAGATCACGGTATCTGAGTGTGTGGAAATTTTAAAAACAGCTTGCAGTCCGAGGCCGTCTACAAGCGTGCATGCAGCGTACTCGGCTTACTCAGACGAATTTTCGGACGTTTCCCACAACACACATTATCAAAGATACTTAATATATACATACATCCAGTTGAGGATTATTCAATACAAGCTTGGACATCATGGATGTATAAGACATCTCGCTCCTCGAAAGGATTTATCATAAGACAACAAAAATGGTTAACGGATTGCATAATCTAAACTTTTAGCAGTGACTGACTAGACATGGAGTGTGAACACTTGCGCGCAGACGCATCCGAGCCGACCTAATCTTGACATACCGAATAATCTATACCGGGTCCCACCCACCCAGACACCTCTTTAATATCGGTCCAAATCTCCCGACCGGCAGTCACAAATCCCATATTCCCCATTAAACTCTCGCCGCAACTTTTAAGCAGTCCGTGTATGCTTTTGTGGAACAGTATACCGCCAGAAATCGTTTTCTTCATCAAACGATATGATCTTCAAACAAATTTTATGATCCTTTATTTTGAATAATACTGAAATAGTGAAATCCCTAAGTGATTACTTCTTACACCACGAAATTGGAAAAACAAATTACCCGAACTCATATTTCCGGTCGAAATTCCTTTTCTCTGTCACAATTGAAATTACTTTTGCTCCTTCTTTGAAGCACATAGAACCGAACATTAAAGTAACGATATATCAGATTTTATTTTACAGCGATTTGCTTTTTCGCCATAAATCATGAATGTTGAATGTTGAATTAGTTGGCTAAGAAAGTTCATTGTTACCATTTTCCACTAATATTTTCCTTCGAGAAATGACCAAATAGCATTCGGTATCCTCAATTCATTGGAGTATTTCAATACAAAAAATGTTCGCTTTCTAAATCATAAACATCGAATCGTTTAAAAAACCGACACAAGATTTGTGCGTAATATAGTTTATTGCGCATCTGTTGTATTGCGGTAATGAGCTTATCAAACAAGATTCCGTGGAATTGTTTTGTTCCAGCGTCTTCGTTCCACCAAATGGTCATGTTAAAGAAATTCGGTTTCGAAAAATGGTTGATTTTCTCGTAGTAGAGTCTGTCCACGGTGCGAAATTAGGAAAAGTATAGAACGGTCAATCCAACAACTGGTTGCACCTAACAAATATACAGGAAGGACAGAGGAGAAGAAATAATAAATATTGTTCAGAAAATTTAACCTCAAAAAACATAAAATAAATTCGTTTTTATTGTGTTGATCATTTCACCGAGATAACTATGGTCTCAATTACTAAATAACAATTGATTTTCATAAAAAAAAATCTGGAAGCGAGAGGATGAAGAAACCTCGGTCAAGCGAAACTACGAGGGCTGGATAATGTGTTCAAACCAACAAGAGCTTCGCATCCGAATAAACCTTAGTGCAAGGATTAAAAATCTTTAGAAAAAACGATAAAAACAGATCCTAATTGAATCTCTAAAATTCATGTAGTTCTATCCTGAAAAGCAAAGTAAGACTTTGTGATAATTACAGACGCGCTTGTGTACCAATGTTGGATAAATTTAATACGAACAAGCTGTTTCGTCGCATGTGCCCAAACACATGTAGGTGAGGTTAAGCACATAGTCACGAACAAGAATACTCATCTTGTTCGTACTGTCTTGTTGAGCGCAAATAACATGAAAGCCTTCGTAGTTCTGGTTGGAAAGGCATGAAAATGAGGATTTTTAAAACTGTACATCATTGCTATCATTAACCTGCAATAATTCAATAATAATAATTTAAACACTCTTCATTATACACATTATTCTTGAATGCCACTTTTTATATAGGATTCTTAAAAAGAAACTGAATTTTCAAACTAAGAATCACAAAGCGATTCTTGGCCAAACACTAAAGACGCTTATAAAGGACCAAATATTAGCGCTTTAAGTGCACCTGAAAATCCGGGTTCTTTGTAATCTAAGTTGAGTTTAAACATATCCAGTGAGATATTTAATGATTTGGTATACACTGTTTCATGCTTTTAACAGAACATTAGACCATTCACACTAAAGATGTTCATTTCAATCTGATTGTTCAACGACATTTTTTCATCTCAGACGAATTGTCATATAAAATAAAAGTAAGTCAAAGAAAACAATCATCAGGAAACAATTTAATTTGTATTGAACATGATGTTTTGAAGTTTGGTGTTTGACTTAATCCTGATAGAGTTCATAATAAAGGTGAATGAAGGGCTACGTTGTCTTAAACTATTGCTATGAAATTAGAGAATACAATTTCTGTTTGCAGTTATATTGACACATTCATACTTGCTAGCTTCCTCCGCATTGAGTTGAGTGCATTTGAACTTAGATTACAAAAGGCGTCCGATATATATATATATATACAAAAAAGTAACTGATGATGTGTTCTTAGAAATTCTTTCAAAATAAATCTAGTGGAATGTGCAGAAAATAAGGCCTCGAAATTGAATTATATAATAGGAACGACGATTGATTAACGATTAGCGCTCCATGTTCTATTTCTACAAGCCAGAATGTTAAAATGTTTTTCATACGCTTAAATTGTGATTCAGAATATATTTAAAAAACAATGACCGTAAGATTTATATAAAGAAGATCCGCAAAATTTACTAATTCAAAATAATTTCATTGATAAAAATTAATTTCTTATACAATTCCATTTTTCCCTTACGCCCACATAAAGACTGGATTCGAGGGATAAGTCTAAGTTTTCGCGTCAAGACATCCGATGTAATTTACCTGAGAAAAAACATTCTTCGAAAATGAGATTGAAAAATGCATTCTACAAAATTCGTGCCAACATGCTGCATCGTTTGTTCAAACGTTCGCGAGAGGAACGCAAATAATTATTTGGTGTCTTAATGCAGAAAATTAATGTTTGCGGTGATGCGTGTTTCGAATTTTGTCGCTAAGAGGATGATTATTTGAGCTGTCTCATGAAACGTCAACAACACTCGCATTTTTTCTATGTATGATCAGTTTTAATAAATAATCCTCTGGTTATTGAATTCAGTTAAAAGGAACATGTTCTGAATCTTGGATCTACATAGCCGAAAAATAAATAATTATCGTCGTATATGATCCCTTTTCCTATTTTAATATATTTTATATTGGTCGAACTGTACGGAGATTGGAGATGAGGATGCATGAACAGTAGCCGGTTACTAGATTACGAATAAGAATATCACTTTAGACGATAAGAAATAAAAATCGTTAGCGTGGGCAGAATTCTTATTATTTGTTTATTATTTGGATAATTGTATCAGACGCATCGATCGATTAGAGAACATAATAAATTAGATCACGAATTTGGACGTCAACAACGACGACATGCTAGAAATCTAACCTAACACATGATCTGAACTATTCAAAGTAAACCTATGAGCTATCACTCTAATACTCTCAGTGATCGTGTATGGTGATCTCTTACATTTCCCTTATCCTTGCTAAATCACATCGTCCTCCATAGACATACATGATCATAAATTTCGCAAACTTATCGAAACAAATTTTTTGCATTACCATGTCTAATACTTTTCTCACATAAAATGTACTAACGTGTCATTTGTTTTGAATATTTTCCTTTCTTCCGAAGCAAATACAGTTGAAGGTATTAATTGTAGTGATCTGTGGATGAGAGCCACAATATTTCGCTAGTTTCCGAATATGTTTGTAACGCAAGCCGTAGAGGCGAGGGCGCGTGAATCTTCCAGAAGTTTGACTTTTCTCGCTTTGATTAGAAAACTGGCAACGAATTGACTTTTACAACACATAGAACATTTACTCCGTTCATACATCCAGCCAACAAGTTAGCATATTTGAAAATTTGAGTTTCGTCAAGGAACGAATTGCTGTTGACTTTCGCTTTACATTTCATGTTTGTGGGCAGAAATTGATCTACCAACGAAATTCTGCTTGCGTTGAATACAGAAATACCCGGATTATTTCATCTTGGATGAATTTTTGCAAATGTGAAAGTAAAATGGGATACATGCAATCTTATCAACACTTCATTTCTTTTAAAGTGTTGGATAGAGATCTTTTCGGCGATAAACCGGAGGCTTTTGCATTACGTGGGGGGAATATATCAAGCGCTCCACCATGTCAAATTGCTTAGGTTTTCTTCTAATTTGGGGGAAGTATTTTGTTTTATACATATAACACCGTAAGAAACATCAGTGTCACAATAGCTGAGAGATATCGGGATCGATTGAGCATTTGTACAATGGAGTATGTGGAGGTGGTTCGGTCATGTCTGTAGGATGGATCCCAGTTCGCATACGAAGGTAGCCATTCACTGGCTACCGCAAGGTAAACGAAAATGGGGACGGCCAAAGAAACTTGGCGCAGAACGTTGGAACGCGAACTACATGCACACGGATTCGCGGTGCAGACGGCAACGGAAGCAGCGGCAGACCGAAACCACCGGCGTGGGGTTGTCTTCACCTCATGTGCCACCCGGCTCGGAGAGGACTGAGTGAGTAAGTGAGTGAGTGAGTGAGTATGTGTAGAATAAGCCATAGAATATCTTCGCCAGCAGACAAATCACATTCGCTTTTCTAAAAACCTACATCTGACGTTATGAGTGAAATCTTGAACAGAACGCTTCTTCAAGTCATTGGAATAGTGCAAATACAGTCAATATTGAAACTGCTTAATAATAAGTTAATAACTTCTACTACAATATTCTTAGTAAAACTGTTATCTAGGCTATTGTAGGAAAATAGAAGGATAAAAACAGAAATAAAATAGGAAAAACAGTCATTGCTATATCGTGATTGATTTCCCCGGTTATTGGAAGCAATAGTAACCGTACGGATTGGTTTCTTTTGGGCGAATCCATACAGGCCGTAAGTTTTTACTCACGAGTCAGTGTCTTGGACTGCTGAATTCGTTCATTGTGTAACCGTTTGTGACAATTTTATACGGTAAGCGGACTTATATTAATCCGGGAATGTTTAGTAACTAATTCTTTTTCTAACCAATCGAAGGAAGTGTATAAGATTCCGCCGGGCAAATGGAGTAGAAACATCCACAATTTGGCTTTCCATATTCCAACGAGCGATTTTCATCGTGAGTGATGTTTAATATGTGCAACTTTGGAGCAAATGTGTGAGTGAGCTCTGCAGTTGTATATTAAATTGGGATTCCTAGAATTTGAGCATACTGTGGGCCAATTTGCAATCGACATTTCATATCCATTCTAGCATTCGTCGTACTTTTGTTGTTTTGAGGTTGATTGTTTTTATAGTGCTATATAATCTGTTCGTAATCGAGCAAACTAATAGTAAGAGTAATGTCTGTTCAGGTGAATGCTTTCAAGTCCCCGTTTGCGAGAACATTAAAAATTATTTGTTTTCAATAGCAGCTCTAAAAATCTAAATTGAAATGCTCAATTGAAATTCTAATGGTTGCCATTTTATAAGAGCGGATAACTTGAATTCAACGTACTGTGGTAGACCGTTGCATTTTCACACCCATAATATAAGTAAAAACAGTGGCATATAAGTAAAATATTGTTTAGCACTTTAACATTGTTTCAAGGTTCACTGAACACGATCTTACTGTTTCCACCTGATGATGTCAAACAGCCAGAAACCGGTAGCAGAGTGTAAAGGATGGGGATATAAGTAAAGCTTATTTATGGATTTCAACAAGTTTTAAAGAAATTCGCAACACGATATTGAGAAGGCTGTTGAAAAAAATCAGATGTTTTGATTAGTAATTGAACACTGGAATGGTGGATTTACAGTCTTTCTGATTAAATGCTAATTTAAATCACAAAGTTCATAAGATGTAAAAGATTTGAAACATCCACAAAATTACTAGAAATTCTCTATGATTTATAGAATCATTGAAGATATTATGAATAATGTAGTATATTTCATTAGCTAACTAAATTAAGTCCATCAATTTCAAAAGTTTTCCCGAAAACCAAACATGGTTTATTTAATTTATTCTGAACCGAAATCTGTTCAATTTCATACGATGAAGTTTATAATGACATTTTGTAATGTCGAAACTAGAACATTAGTTTCATCCATTAATTGCTTCGTTTGAACATGTCTTTGTTCAAAGAGAATTATACTTTTCGTTAAACGGTTTTAAACTTGGATCAAAGACGGGAGAACAAATTAGGAAAATTACAAGGGAGATGTGAAGTAGCGTAGCCAACCAATAGCGCGTGGATCAAAGTTGAATTTTTGACCAATTATTTCCAGGGATGTTGCATGGACGCCAACTAAATGTAAAGAATAGCCTCACCGGAGCCTCGTCAGCCTAAACACAATATGGGTGGTTTTATTGTTATAGTATAAGTGATTACAGCGCCACAGGATATCGGCTTATGGTAATACTAATATCGTGGCGAAATGAAAAGTTGTTACCTTTGAGCTGTGCTAATAAGGTCATTCAAATCTTTGCAAACAGAAAATGCACAAATTCACTCTGTCAAATGGCCGAGTTATGAGACAGAGATGATACTAATGGTTGCCGAACGGACACCGCGTCAATTCTATCGTTCATTTAACTCAGGTGTCTCATCTGCATCACACTGATCGCATACATGATTGTGGCCAATAAGCTCATCCAGATGTACGGGAGGTAGTGAAGAGATTGATGGAATTGCAATTTGAGACAATGCTTCCCGTCTTTGATCTATAATTTTGGCATCGTAAACACCTAATACCCTATCATCCTTGCCTTTAATAGCTGCAATAGTTTCTTCTCCGTCATAAATTTCTATCGGAGATGATACTTGTCTATTAGAAACACTAGTTTAACTGTGCTCTTCATTCAAATCAGTTCCGATCGGTAGAGTTTCTTACCTTACGGACGCTAGTGGAATATTGTCAGCGTCTACTCCTAAAGTGAATGGAGGCAAAGGACGTAAACTGGCCTCATTTAAGAACGTGTTTAAACGACGGATCATCTGATTGAAGTAGAGTATCTCCTTTTGGCGGTGCAACTTACCTATAACTCCGTGTACGTAAGACAGACCCGATGAAAATACCTGAATAGCACGCCAATTGATGTTCTCGGTGGAAACGTCCACCGTTATTGCATAATTATTACACTTCAACCTGCGCTAGAAAAGCGGTAGTGACAATAAAACAGTGGTTTTATAAAATGACAGCTGCAATCAAATGTTTACATGACAAAACTTAATTAATGAAAAACGGACACTTGCTCTTCCGATTTAAGCGGTGTGCACCCAGGCAAAGCTGGCGCAAATCGTGTGGACGCACAAGCGCATGCGGATCCTGATCTTACTGTCTCTACCTGATGTGTGCAAACAGCACGAAACCGGTCGTGGGGCGTGAATGACGGAAAAGCACGCAAACGAATATTTTGTCTGGATACACGTTTTCTACTGCTTTTGAAATCGCAGATGCTTCATCTGACTAATAGCACCCAAAGCATCACAAAAACCGACGAAATCCTCAAACATTATTAGAAAGCTGCTAAAATAATCTGTTGTTTCACAGACGGTCCAGTAGCACGATTAGCACGAAATGTACCATCTGCGAGAATAGAATCTGAAAAACGGCTAAAGAAAATAAACATTTATTGGGTACTAAATAGGAAATCAGTCATATTCTTCTATGTTTCCATTGGTACACGTGCCTACACGTTGGCGTTCAGTTCCGCTTCCGTGAGTAGAATTTAGGCTGTGGAAAATTGATTATAATTCTACGTATAATCGCTATATCCATATGCTTTTTTAACTGTAGTTCAACAGCACTCGCCTTGATTGGTACGTTTGATCAGAACTATCGACACGACACAACTTATAAGATTCCTTTGAAAGTCGACTCTTCAAACATATTAAAAATATCTCCGCGTTTAGGCATCAGCCAAAATAGTCTCTAGTTCTGGAAGTTCCGTAATCCGGTTTTCAATTTATGATTACCAAACATTATAATATTGGTAATACGGTAGAGAAAAGCACTAAGGCCCATGTTGAGGCGCATTTTGTTATGGTGGAAATTCGACGATGAACGCCACGAGTAGGTCTCTGGGCAAACAGATTTCTTTGACATACAGATTTCAAAATCTTCACTCGCCCACTTGTAATTGTTCTATAGAATAGTTGCTACTTGAAAATAGTGCGGAATCGGCCAGCAAGTAATTAAATCAATTGAGATTTCTAATCAAGCGTTTCCCAATTGTTTCCTGAAAAATTTCAGTGATATCGTTAGTGCTAAGCATCAACAAATTGACGACAGACCCCTTGTAGAGCAACATTTTGTAACTGGAAGAATCAGCATAGCAAGCACATTGCTGCTTACAAGAGGCATAAAATCACAAGTCAAATAAACGATTTGTATAAATGGTATTTTACATTTAGACTACTGAAACCTTACACGTAGGCAAAATGTTTCCTTGAAGTGGACAGACATTGATAGATCGTCGTAGAAAAGCACATTCATCCAGGTTGTATGAAAAATGCTTGTAATCTACTACAATGTGTTTGGATCGTGAATACACGGTTCCCCTAACAAATTTATTTGCCATAAACTGCGAACGTAAATTGAGGTAAAGTGATTTCGCTTCTTGCAATCATGGAGTATGTGTGAAACAATGAAAGAGAGCGACATCATGCACGCATTCGTTTCATTAATATTGCTCCAACAAAATGCAAATGACAACCTCCAGGCTTGGTCCCTAAAAAATCGCATATTTTTCAATTTCCAAAAGTGTCACATGTTAAATATTGGCAAATATGTGGAGTTCCAGTATTTTCTTGCAACACAGCCTCTCGTGAACCATGGAACAAAAGGACTTGGGTGTGTTTATAAGCAACACCCTGGGGATTTTGAGCAACTGCAACTACGTCTATCGCACAGCATCACAGAAATTGTCACTGCTGAAGAGAATTTTCGGTAGGTTCTCAAAACAGACAATTCCCTGTATTATAAATACGTACATCAGACCCACGATGGAATATGCGGTTCAAGCATGGTCGCCATGGCTTAGAAAAGATGTTGCGACTTTGCAACGAATATATCATCGAGCTACCAAACTTGTCACGGACTCAGCCGGAAACCCTACAATGAGCGAATCAAAACGCTAAATTTATTTGATTATCCACGTCGTCGTCTCCGAGGGGATTTGATTCTGGTTTACAATATTTTGAATACCGAAAATCACCCTCTACAATGCTTATTGAATCTACGGAGCACGCATAATACAAGAGCTCACACATTTAGTCTAACTGTACCTCACTCGAGACTCAACTGCAGACGACATTTTGTGCCGTGCGAGTTTGTTTTACTTGGAACAATCTGCCAGATAATGTTGTGAACTCACCAAATCAGCAAACTTTCAAGAGAAGCCTTGATGCCTTTCTGACCCTAAACCCATGCATCGAAGAAAACTATACATCTTAACACCATGCATCTACATTTGTTATCCCATCAATCGAAAACAATTTCTGTCCTTCGGATTTTTAATTGATTCTTGAACTGCTAAGTAAGCAACCTAATCCCATTTTCTGCTTGTTATATTATTCGTTGTTGCCATATTATTCTGTGGTTTTTTGTAAAGTTATATGCTTTTTAGACCATTAAAATTGAATTGAATTGAATATGTATTATATATATAGTTTGCATTAATAAATCTTTAAGATTTGATATTAACTCTTAAAAATCGCCTTGCACCAAAAACTGCAAACAAAATTTGGTGAACATTTCGTGTGATACCATATTGGCCGACGCAATGGCCAATAAAATGTTGAGTCAGCACCAAAAATGCATTTATATTGATTTTGTTCATGTACTTCGAGAAACGCATGAAAACTAGGCGAATGAGTTCGGTGTACTCCACTGGAAATTTGCTGACAATTAAAATGTCGTCGAAGCTTGCGTAGGCAGAAGGCGAGCCTCGGAAAACCTCGTCGATGGAAGTCTGTCTTGCATTTTTAACACGAAGTTGCATCTGATACAATTCATGTAAGTTAAATAAAATTGTGCCTGCTGATTTAGTTATGTTCTCACCTACTAGCAAGTCAAGGTAGTAAGCCCGGCAAGATAAGATAGTAAGCACGGCAAGATGAAGCTTGGACCGTAGACTGGTGGCGAAAAATTCAATTAGAATTTGTGGATATTTGGCACCGAATATTTGTTTGGCACAGTTGGGCTTCTATATGAACCTTAGTCAATCGAGGTTTTCATAACAACCATATTTAGTGTTGACGACCAGAAGCTAGAAAAACGTAAAATGACTCCGAGTTCCAGCATACGCTCAAACTCAGCTTTTGTTATTTTGTGTCTTGAAGGGTAAAGTCAACTTGGTCTGGAAGAGACCGGTGTTCCACGAGTGACAATGTGGGGTTTTGTAGAGAGAGTTATTCGTATGGGCTACATAATGGATGGTGATTCACGCACGTTCAAACTAAACTTAGATATTCCTGCAGTGATAGTCTTCATACCGGAAGAAATGACTTTATTTTCTATATATGCAACTTGTAATGAGATTGCCTTATCCGCTAATCTCCGCTGTTTTAGTTTGACTGTCAGACCGAAGTTAAATAAAAGGTCGATGCCGCAATCAATATCAGCTATGATAAATACACAGAAAAACCTGGATCTTACAATAAAAATAAGGATTTAAATGTGTTCGCCATTAGTGTTGATATGGGTGCGAATATGACTTCCGATTCATCAGAGTGGATGATGGAGGAATGACACTTATTCCACCACTACGACCCCGTAACAGAGAACGCTCGATTTATTTTGAACGAAAAACAGGCTCTACGGTTTAAGCAGGACAGCTGCAGTTCGTCGCCATTACTGACTCTTGAGTTTGATGGTTTATCAGCATTTGGAGTAGTTATGAGCTTCCATAGACACGAGAATTTTAACAGCCGCTCGTGTCATTTTTAATTATAAGTGATTATTTGAACCAGCAAGAAATTAGTAAATGTCATGTAAACAACAAATATTTTGAAATTCTCTCATCCATCTTTCTATCCTCCAACAGTTCTTTCATGTAACGAAAACATTTGGGTGATTTTTTATGGTATAAATGGCCTCAAGCATGTTTGCCAAAAATATACCCCCTCGTTTAATAAATGCTGATTTTATTTAGCCGTATGGCTTATCTTCGGGCAAAGAATGATTAATTTCACTGGCCTGGCTACATAGAACGTTCGCATCACGTGGGGACATATTATAAATTAATTCTTGATGTCATACATTCGATAACAAGCTTCTATTTGGCCAAACCATCTACGGGGATTAGGAGCAATAAATGCGAGGCAATGTGAAACAAATATGCCGTTATTGTTAGGTGGGAGAAATTTTACTGATGGAAAAATCGTTCATGGTAAGGACTGAGTAAGTATACTGAGAAATGTATATCATAATAAACAACATCGCTTGATCATCTACCGAAGCGTATTGCCGGATTCAATTCTGATTTTTTCTCTCATTTGTGAACACCGCATTTAGTCTCGCTCACGATATTCATCATCGATTGCTCGACAGAAACACTGCTTGTGCACGCACCGCTGAATAGTGCTGCTCATAACCCTGACCGGATGTCCCCGAAAAGAAAAGAAACAGCGCATCGGGCTGCATGTGCAATGTACGTCCTAATGTGAAATCTGTCACGTGTTACGCTTATTTGTTGAAAGTGTATGCAAAATGCGACAAAATCGGTGACCTCAGATTTGGTAGCGATTATTAATGGAGATATTTGTCCCGGTGTTTGTGATGTTTGCCAGGTTTTCAAGGCCAAATCAACAGTGACATCTTCGGAGGCGAATATCTCTGAGAATAAAATCGAGACGCGTCTAAATAGACTAGAATCCAGTATACAAATACTGAATGAAATAATGATAAAAGTCATATATTTACCACTGTTGCCCATTTGAGAGGCTACTGCCGAATAGCCGATAGTAAATACATCATACTCCAACAGGCAAACATTTGCAGAGATAACCGCGCAGATGGTGACTTAACCGGGTGTATGTTCTGCCGCATGTTGTTGCATGCTCGTTTTTGAACGAGACGTTTAATGAAGCTGTACAAGTCACAAACACATCCGATAGTCTGTCGAACGGAGGCTTACACAGTGGAAACTTTGCCACGAGTACCACAATTTTCGATGAAGGCCTTGAGTGAACGGTTTGCATATTTGAATGTCGATGACTTCTACAATGTTAGTAATCAGCCTGTGACTGTACTGATAGTTTGTGATGTTCCTAAAGCAAATTGGGCGTTGGAACAGCGGTTAGGAGGCAGGCGCGGTCCATTTGTTGGGATAAATTTTGCAAAGACCTCAAAGGATACTTGTGTTTAATATTATTCTCTCAGGCAAATGTCCATTGATGAATGTATCAGCCGTTAAAACAATGCAGTATTCGCAGATTTATCAGCCGAGGAAGATGACCGATGCTTTGATGCGGCGTCAACCCCCTTTGCGCTACGTTGGCACGACTTATAACGATCGAGGAGTTTGGTCATTTAATTGAAGAACGAGTTAGGAATTATGTTTCGAAAAAGATTTATGTTGATAATTGCTTAATATCAGTACGTATTGAGTACGAATCATAATCGTTGATACATTGTCTACATTGTTACGAATGGGGGGTATTCGTTTGACATAATGGATTTCCAATGATCGTTTTCAATTGAAGATGTACCTGCTGATGAACGCGGACCTAATGTACGAGCCACTAGCCAGGATGAGCTACCGATCGGAAGAATGCTGGGAGTTTAATGGGATGCAGCCACAAACAAATTCGCCTTTGATCTGAATCTTTTAAAACACCCAACAACAAAACGAAGTTTATTGTCAGTAGTCAGTGGTTTGTATGACCTACTTGTCTTAACGTGTCCTTGGATATTTCCTGGAGAGGAATCGCTTCAACGTTATTGCAGAAAACTCTTGGGTTTTGATGAGCCGATGTGTGATGATCTTCAGCTAGTGTGTGATAAGTGGATTATTACCATGTATGCGAAATAAATGAAATTATGGCGTTCATAAATTTATACGTTTTCAGTGATGCCTTGTAAGCTTGCCATGGCGAATTTGCATATGGACGTTTAAATAGTGATTCAGTCATGTCGCCAGTTCGTCTTCTATTTTCCAAACCTAGAGTGAATCTTTTGAAAACGGTTTCGAATTTTAGGTGGGAATTGTCTGTAGTTGTTCTTCCTGTACGTATATATCTGATATTGCAAAACAGCTTCTGTGTATTTCTAAAAACCGTTAATTTTGTACCGATTACATGACCGTTTTGTATTATATTTACAATCGAACGAGTCTTTTCTCAATGATCGTAGCGAATCGCTTGACCTTAATCCAAGAGCATACAATACCATACCAATGGAGGCATGTTGGTATCAGATCTAATCCAGCTTATTTGACCTAACGAGGTGTTATGGAATTGTCTCGATTAGAATTTCAATTAAACGACCGTGACGTTCTAAGACAAACCATCAAAATGAGGCCTGAAGTTTTAAAAGCACAGTGCATCGAGCAAGCTGAATTTAAGCATGCCAATCGTATCATTACCTCAGTGGATTCAGAATGTGGAAAAGACATCATTCTTCGTCGAAATCCTAGTTGTAAAAGGCTTTTACGCTCAATTGCATGGCTGGTTCGTTTCAAGCGTTACATTGTTATTATGTTTGGTCATCTTGACGATAGATCAATATCGGTAGGCAAACTTGAATTTGATGAACTCCGAATTGCCTAATCAGAGATTATTCGATTGACGCGGCAAATGCCTTTGGTAACAAAGTGATAAGTGATCCCTGCAAATCCTAAAAATATTAAAATATTGTTAGAGATTGTTGTCAAACGTGAAAAAAATACTTGTCCATGTAGACATCTAGTGATTTCTAGATAACGTCAATGGTTCCAGATTGTAACACGTGAGTAGGTAAACTATTCCATAATTGCACATTGCGAACAGAAAATGCGTATTTGCAGCAGTTCAACCTGCTAAACAGTAGGTAAAGTTTAGATTGGTGACCACGCAGATATGTGTTATGGGAAAGATGAAGCAAACGAATGCAAGGATGATTTGCTTAATTAAGGACTGTCCAAATGAATATTAGTGCTCCTCGTTTCCGTCTGTATTGAGCCGAATGCAAATTCAATATTTTAAGTCTCATTTCGTATGGATAATTAGAAAGTCCCAGGATGAGATTTGTCGCTCTGCACTGTGAAGTTTCAAATAGCTAATATCTTTTTTCAATCAAGGATCCCATGCCGGTGTAGCATGTTCGATATGAAGACGGATGTAGGTTGAAATTGAAGGGACAGAAGCGAAGCTGGAGGACGTGGTTAGTCTGCGTTTGTCACGCAGTATTCAGAGTAAGCAGAGACAATTGTTCACGATTGTATAGTTAATCTTATCTTTTGGCATTAAAATTTGGTAATCTATCTTCTCAGCATTGGGTGAACAGATAGCTTGTTATTTAGAACTGTTGAGCACTATCGGCTCACATCATTTGTACAGATTGGTAAAGCTGAGTTTTTTCGATTGCTGTTGTTTATTAATCGTGTAATAGTACCGTAGTATATCCGAATCGTCCTTCTATTTTTTCGAACTAAGAAACGTTTAGTCTTTGCGTTAACCAACGATTTTAGTCGATACAATAAACCTCAGTGTTATATGTATCAACAAGACCGACTAACGAGAAACCGTGTTTGAGGCTAATAAAAAATAAGTGGAGTGCTATAAACTCTGTAGTCCAAGGAGACTGGCCGTAGATACTTCTTAATCAATAGTTCGGCTGAACCACCACCAAAATTATCCTCGCAAAGATTATCCTTACCTTTTAAGAATAATGGTCCTATTTGTGGAGGTGGTGAAAAACGTACGCTCAAATGCTTACCTACTTAACGTTGTTCCATACTCTATATGTCGTATCCATTCAGATCTGCAATGGTTCGAGCGAAATTTGCCGTAAAAAACTTGAGAAGAAATTAATTTGAGAGGTTTTGTACTTTTAGTTTTTACGAAATAGACTGCTGGCGTACCTTCTCCAGAAAAGTCTAAGCATGACCACGAACAGTGGAAATACCTTGCCGAAATAATCGGTATTGAAAAAGCCATACTTGTGGATGCATTCAGCATACCGCGGTATGTCAACTATAAAGGAAAGGTCATAGACCTTTAAAGCTAACCATCTTGACAACCGAAATGACCGTTTGTATATAAGGTGAATGGAAAGGTAATGGAATAAACCTGGCCTAAAAAGTCCAATTGAGCTTGATTAGGATAATAATCGAAAGCAAGAAAAAGGATAGTACCGACCATCAACACTCGTTGATGTGGTTTAAACGGCATCATATGCGATTGCTGCAAAATAATTCACCAATCCGGCTTTATGCGAAAAGGCCTCTTGATCACATTTCAGGATTCAAACTCTAAAAATTTATAAGATGTTAATATACATACGCACATAGCCTTTCGAACAAGTTGGTGAAGTTAACCCAGATATGCTCGCACCACTCACCGGACATTACCGCCATTACATAAAATTGATATACCTCCCAATTGATTATAACTGACATATTCATTTCAAATACGTATTTGATAAGATATTTGAGCGAAAAGTGGTAGTGGTGTTGCTGTTTATTATCATCGCCACCATTGCCGTCCAATAGACAACACAGAATTCACCAGCGATGAAACAATTTGGTTTTCTTTAACACCAATGTCTGGTGAACTTTACAGGATTGATGTGATCTCTCGGTCCTTTTCATCTACGAAAACGTACAATAAACGTTGGTCTAAGTGCTTCAGCGATCAACTCGCACACAGCAAGCATTGATTATAATTATTGGTGATTATAACCTGCCTACCCGTTATATCTTGGACGATCTCTATCCACAAATGCTCCACTGGGTCTTAGTGACCATTCAGTACTTGTGTTCAACTATATTTGCAGCACTCAGCAACCGTTTACTGTGAATGGGGTTGTTCGGCAGGCAGATATTTTGGCACTGAGTAAAATAATAGCGCAGATTCAGCAATGGCAGACAGATCAAATAAGCCCTTAACAAACTTGTAGATTTTCTGGAACTGAAGATTAACGAGTAATCACAAATATTTCCCAAAAAGACCGGAATATGTTTTTTTTTGCGTTGTTCGCAGCGAAACAAAAAAGTGGGTGACGCTGAAGCGATCAGTGTGGTTGAAGCATAAAGCCTACAAAACCTCTACTTCTTGGCAACATTTTCGTAATTTACGCATCAAAGTGAAGATGAGAGGAGGAAGAATCGCACCAATTGATTCAAATTTCGACAATGAAACGCTATCTTAATTTACTGTACAAAATCATGAAAGCAAAAGCGAAAATTCAAACATATATTTTTCCTATCCTTAATGATGGAAAACTCACTGCGCTGCGTTGAGGAACTGCGAAGGGATATGGCGTACATGTCCAAATGGACGGCCATGAATGATATGACATTCAACATAGGGAGAAGTAAGATGATCCACTTTGGCAAGAATTTTCGTTGCATATATGGATTGGGAACTAAAACATTGGCATGGAGTTCGTTGGAAATAGATCTTGGAGTATGGATTTGGAAAAGCCTGGATTACACGGTTCGCTGCCAGATTATATATATATATATATTGAAGATTCTCGCATGTAACGTTAACAAGGACAATGAACGTTTACCTTTGTCATAAGATGGGGTACGCTCTAGAGGTATGGGCTCCTTGGCTGCAAAATGGTAATCTTCACTTTGATAAAATCTATAACAGAGCATCAATATTTGTGATGTGTCTTTGCAATGTTCCGTACACCGAACAATTGCAACGTCCAGGCCTATGAGGCTTTACACAAAGGAGGATACCACGCGATATTCTTCTGATCAATCGGATTGTGTCTACTGAAACACATGCACTAAGATTTGATTGAAGTTTGCATTCGAGGAAATGTCCCAATTTAAGTGACACGCAAAATCCCTATGTAAATTGGAACCCAACAAGGATTTATGCAGAAATGCGGTTCTGTATTCTGTTAATCAAATATAGGAAAAGCATAGCTCTGTTATTGGGGTCAAGCATGTTGAAATCAGGGTCAATGTCAAAATAAATCGTGCAAGTATAACGTTACGCACACAAGTCAAAACAATCAAATGGGTCTTTAAAAATGGAGTCAAAATATAAAAAGTGAAAAAGTAAAACAAAATGCAGTAGGAAACATGTGAATGAGACAGTGTTTAGATTTCAAAATTAACAGGAAATATAACAAAGTACAGGTTGAAAGGTTAAAAGATCCAACACCGCCGCCGATGTCTCCTCGGTTTTCTAACTAGCAATACTCTTCCTCGGGCTCCAATATCTCTCTTTTGGTATTTCATATCATTATATCGTTTGATACACGTTTCAATTCAGTCTCCGCTCTGACAAATTTGTTGCCTTTGTCACTGAACAATTACGTGGGGGAACCGCTACAATTTAATAAACGGAATGATGCTATCACAAGTGAATCAATCAATTTAGGATACGTAACCTCCAAATGGACTGCATCCATATGCATCCATATCTTTTTGGTAAATTCACACTTCTCAAACATGAAACTGACCAAATTTGTCAACTTCTGCCAATTCCAATGCATAAACAGATGCCAATCGTTATGACGCCATGTGCTCCGATGATATTTTAAATCGCATTCTGCATAAAATGCAATAATGTAAGATATTTTGCAGCACAGATTAATATCGCAGTAGCCAATGCTTCTTGCGTACTGCGGCTGAGACCTAATATGTACCAATATGCCCTTCACATTCGTTATTGTACCCCATGTTAATGTTTGCTACTGGTTTTCTATAAGATAATATGATAGGAGCATTAAGTGGCATACAATCAAAGCAGATCTGACTCGCCGCTAGCGCACAGACCACCATTCTTCCAAAATAGGTTTAATTTACACAAAGGTAAGGATAATTTTAAAATATACATAAATTCATTCTCAGATATTCTTTGCAACATCTTTAACTCCTCTGCTGTGTTCAAACCATCAAAATATATTAAATGAAATCCAGTGTCTTTTATCTCGGCAGGGTTAATGCACCAAGTGTTGCCCTGTTAAATACTTCCAAATTTTTCCATTGAATTGCTGACCGTCAGCCTTGTGTTGCATTGATCGGTCGCTTTACCACTAATCCATGACTCCGAGTTTCGATCCCGGGTACCAGTGATAATCTTACTATCATATTCGCCGTCGAAGTAAACATTCTTCATTTCATCAAAATATCGTCCTTTCGTTTCCATTATACGATTTGGAATTTCATGTCGGTTTTCAATTTTTCACAGATCAGGTTCTTCGTATTGGTCGTTACACAGTTGTGTATCACGCTCGACTTTTCAAATTATATATTTATATTGTACAAAAATCGACCGCATAATACATCGGTTATCAGAAAATTCATAGTCAGAACATTTCCTTATCAATTCAGCATTACCTACTTTAGTGTTTAGACGATTTACCGGAACTTTACGCATAGCTGTCGAAATGGGACAAATGATCTTCCATCCTTATGGCTTTAAGTGTGCACGTGGTTGTTTTTATCTACAAAGAAGGTGTTTAACACAATGAAATTGTGGAAAGTTTACTCCAAATAAAATAAGAACATCGTTATCTGGGATACGAATACCCATGACATCGGATAGCTGACTTAATTGCGTCAATAACGACTTCTCTGAAATAGTCACCTCATTCAATGGAAGAAAATCCATTATTTAGCTTTATCGACATCAACATTGAAACCATTATTTAGCGACCGAATAAAAAATTACGTGACTGTATTTTTGGTTTACTTTTGCTTTGCACTAAATTGACATCAATATTAGCTTTGTAACTGATAGCCCCAATTCTTAGGCTAAATCAGCTATCACCATAGGCGCATCTGAGCCATTATGCATAAACGCCTTCGTGAACACTTGCCCAATCGGACCAATTACCTTCACTGCAAATATTGGAAAAACATAGCTCAATTATTGGGGTCAAGCATGTTGAAATCAGGGTTAATGTCAACATCAATATCGTGCAAGTATGACGTTACGCACACGAGTCAAAACGAACAAATGGCTCTGTGAAAATGGAGTCAAATTATAAAAAGTGAAAAAGTAAAACAAAATGCAGCAGGAAACATGTGAAAGGGACAGTGTTTAGATTTTAGAATTAACAAGAAATATAACAAAGTAGATGTTGAATGTTATAAACATCGAACAGTACGATACTTGCTTGATGTATGTTTTGAGTTAATTCAAGCATTGATTGTCGGCGCCAATGTTTGTCACACGTGCTATATTTCCTTGAAATTCCCTACTCAAACATGTGGCGCACTTTCTTGCCTGAACATGCTCAAAACGTAATTAGACTTATACATGAAAAAACATCATTTGTGAGCTTATTTGAAGCAATTCATTCTATTTTTGCATTATAATTTTCGCGCTTCCAAAATATCGTAAACCTGTGATGTTGTGAAGAAGAAAAAATTTGAAACATAAATTCTTAAGTTCTTTAATCATTTGATCCTAAATGAATGAACGATCCATAATTAAACAATACACACAAATATTTTCTTTTTCGCGTGATTTGCAGGCTCTATTCTTAGTAGATATATGTATGAATTTTACGAAGTGCACTAATAGATCGGGTAATTCGTACTCGCGTAAGAGAGTGGGAAATGTCATACTCATTACCGGTACATGATAATAAATAAGCAATATGTTTTTGGCCTTTGAGGTTTCCTCGAGGAATTCTTTAGAGGATTATTATCTTTATACGAACTGTAGTAAATGTCATTTGTTATTCGCACTAGTAGACAGAATTATGATGATTAAAATCAGCGGAAATATTCAATCCAAATCTATACATGGGTGAAGGATTTTTGCATAGTATTTACAGCGGCCTTTGAATTGGCAGCACAACGTTTCTTAGCTAGAAAACGAGCAAGACTAGAGCTATTTATGATTGAACCTTTTCTGAAATGTACAACGCCGGAGATATTTCTCCCCATATGTACGGCGATTGTCAAGCCATATCAATAACACTACATGCGAGCTTGAGCCCTGTTTTCAAAAAAGACAAAAATAATGAACGTTTGGCTAACGGAATAAATTAATGTATGTATAGAAAATCCACGAGTAATGTATTATTTCTTCGAGTATATCACTCTTCCTCGCTGGCGTCTAGGGAACAGTGTGATATATTAAAAATCTTCGATGGACTTAGATAACAGGGTTGTTAAAAAAGGATCTCACCAGAGACTAACTATTGAACTAGAGGTTATAAAATGAAAATCACGAAAAAGCACAATTGAAGAAATAGTTGACACCAGTTCCTCATTCGATAGTCCTGAGCTTAAGAACAAGTTGACTGAGGACCTAATCACATTGGTGGCATGAGCCTTTTTCGAGAATTCGATCCTGGATTTTGCAGGCCATTTATCGAGGAGTTTTTTCATGAAAATGTTTAACATTTTTATTTTTATAAGTATTTTTCTTAAAATTTGAAAAAATAAGCATGACGTAAGAAACACAAAACGAACTTATTTAATAAGTGTGTATAATACGTTCTCCTTATATAACCACTATGTTCGCCTGTCGCCTAGGACGAGAATAACAAAAAAGGAATTTCGGAAGTGATACGCACTTCTTAAAATCTATCCATACAATTAAAATCTAGATGCACGATTGGTTAATCATCCACATACAGTCCTGTGTCCACTAAAGTGAACTAAACTGAACTATATTTTTGGAAAGCGCTGCTCAAATTTCGTAATTAATTTCCTCGCTGGCGTCTAGGGAACGGTGTGATATATTAAAAATCCTCGATGGGCTTAGATAACAGGGTTGTTAAAAAAGGATCTCACCAGAGACTAACTATTGAACTAGAGGTTATAAAATGAAAATCACGAAAAAGCACAATTGAAGAAATAGTTGACACCAGTTCCTCATTCGATAGTCCTGAGCTTCTGAACAAGTTGACTGAGGATCTAATCACATCGGTGGCATGAGCCTTTTTCGAGAATTCGATCCTGGATTTTGCAGGCCATTTATCGAGGAATTTTTTCATGAAAATGTTTAACATTTTTATTTTTATAAGCATTTTTCTTACAATTTGAAAAAATAAGCATGACGTAAGAAACACAAAATGAACTTATTTAATAAGTGTGTATAATACGTTCTCCTTATATAACCACTCTGTTCGCCTGTCGCCTAGGACGAGAATAACAAAAAAGGAATTTCGGAAGTGATACGCACTTCTTAAAATCTATCCATACAATTAAAATCTAGATGCACGATTGGTTAATCATCCACATACAGTCCTGTGTCCACTAAAGTGAACTAAACTGAACTATATTTTGGAAAGCGCTGCTCAAATTTCGTAATTAATTTATTTTGTGAGTTCATCGATTCAATGTGCAAAATGATTCAATATTCTTCTATTTTTTCTCTACTCTCTCTGCAACAAAATGGTTTCTAAAGGTATAAAGTGCAATGTGTGCCTGCGTTGGGCACATGCCAAATGCTCTGGAATGTCGCCAACTTAATTTAAGGTGTAAGCAGCCCATTCATGGCTGGCATGGTTATTCGCTGAATGCATGAAGTCCGTAGAAACTTTAGTTAACGAGCGAAAACGTCTTGTGGAACGTAAGCGTTCTCCTACACTTACCTATCCGAAGCCCAAAACCTTTGCCAAATTAGCTAGGTCTGTGGTCCTGTCCCCCGCAGCCAGCATACCTCTCCCTTGAGACTAAAAAAGACGAAGCAATCGCCATTCTTTCGTACTCCGAAGGCTCCCTGTATGCAAGTGAGTGCAAATCGAGGGGGTGATACAAGCCCAACAAATGATGTACGCGCACTTGCCCGGGAAATCCATAACTTAGAAAAAGTGGTTGCTGAGCTGCAATATAAAAACAAACGTAGCTCACCACGGACAAAAATGTCTTAATCTTGATGCAGGTCGAGCCTTTCATCCGAGACTAAAAGGCTTATAAGGAAGGTGACTGCGGAAATGTTATCAGGCATGCACCCGACGTCCTGGCTAAAGCTAGATCACCGTTTTGAAAAATAGAGGGTTGTGCCAAACGAGGCATCTGCCAGATCTTCGCAGTCAAATTCCAAAGCAGTGTGATCGCGACTACTTTCTTTCAAAAGCTGAGAAACGTCACCTCGTTGAGGGTAAGTGCGAAGTGCAACCTGACATGACGACCACAAGAAACGTTTTAGCCTAATTAGAGTAGAAAGTCCAAGTAAGTTGTAAATCGTTGACCATCGCATTCGTTCCCGATGCAAAACTAAGTAAGTGACAGTAGTGTGACGATGACGCTAACTCAATAAAATTGTACTCTAACATTGAAGAGCGCCACCGTAGCGCTACGTCGATTAGAGGATAAATCGTGGTTGAGCTGCAGTGACTCGGACCACGAAGATTAACCTGGATGTCAGAAATTGTCATCCTTTTTAAAAAATGAATGCTCTATCACCTGATGAAATAAATCCTTTAAAAATTTCGGTGATTTTAATCAACCAAAAATAAACTGGGAGTACCAAACCTCGCACGCTTCTGCAAACGCAAACGACATTCTGGACTGGCAACACTCCCACGCACGTTACCAACACGTAAACTAACTAACTAGATTCCGCGAGGGTCAGTCTCCGTCTACTCATGACCTAGTTATTTCAACTGCTGAAATCGGTATAGAAAATTTGGTCTTTCTACCACTATTAGGAAAGCGCGACCATGTAGTGTCAGCCTGCAAGTTACCACTGTTATTTTATAAACCCCCACATATGCACTCTCGATGCATTCATTAGATCGACCCTGCTGCCCCACTGCCGGCAAGAGCGCTACTCCCATGGCAATACATTGACCATGCGGAGGTGATGTAGGGACATAGCAAGAAAAACATTCTTTAACTTCAGGAACGATACGCACCACTCGTAACCGATCGCAAAAATGGTTAACCTCTGTGGTGGTCAGCTTCAATCCCCACTTATCGTACGTCACCTCGACGCAAGATGGAGGGGCTACAAGCTCACTCCTTCTTGTGGGAATTGGGCCCGTTATAAGGAAGCGTAAAATATCGCTGTTTCATAAATACGTGCTGCAATGTACTCTTTAGAAATGAGACTCGCTCAAGAGGTCAATAAACATTCGAAATGATACTACGTTCAATCTAAAGGCTCATCACGAAGAGGTGTAGGTACTTCGAGAAGAGACGATGGCTCTGCCGTTATTGCAAGCATAAAAAAGGCTCACTTGTTTTTTGGCACTTTCAAAGCGTGTAACGTCGAGATATTAATTCGAACGCCTCTGTGCCCTCACTTCAGTGTGCACTCAGTGAAAGACCCCTCTGCACTGACTTTACATTCGAGGCACACAATGACGAGACCAGATTGACCACTCTAGCGTACAACAAGACAGCAGGGGCTGGTGACATCCATCCACGAATGATCAGATTGATAGATACTCGATTAGCTGCGCCGTTCACAGAAACCTTCAGAACATCCCTCAGTCAGTGTACCCTTCTTTTGGACTGGAGAACAGCCGTTGTAGCGCTTAACCTTAAAGGACGAGCGTCTTCGGCAGTCGAAAATTACAGCCCGTTTAGCATCACTAGTGTACTATGTAAGGTCATGGAAAGGTTGATCAGCGACAAAATTTGTGGGTACCTTTTGAAACACTCTCTACTGAGTGCCGCAAAACACGGATTCCGAAAACGTAGGTCATGTCTGACTAACTTGTTGAGATTGATAAACAAGGTCACTAATAGCATGGATGATGTTATAGCGGTAGATATCTTTTATCTCGAGTTTATTACTGCTTTTGATTCAGTCAACCACAGGCTCTTGCTTCTCAAACTCTTAGCCATACGAAATTTTGGACACATACTAGATTGGATTCGCGCATTACATAGTGACCGTTCCTTTACTTTCAGGGTAAATTATACATACTCCGCATGAGCGCAAATAACGAGTGGGGTTCTCCAGGGCTCATTCATGATGCTGTTGCTGTTCCTCATCTTCATTGATGATCTAGATAACTTACTGCGCTCACACTGTTATGTTTGCTGAGGACGTACAAATTGTCGGTAGGTCGGATAACTCCGATCTGATAAATGACGTAGAAGTTGTGACGACATTGGCGGTTAAGTGGGATGTTTCCCTTAATCTAGAAAAGAGTCACTTGCTCTCTACACTGTCAGGCAGCATTATTGTCTCTACGATTTCAGACCACACGGAGTTCCGTAGTGTAAATCTGCTAAGGACTTAGGAATCATAGTCACCGCAAAATTTAAGTAGGTCGACCAATATGCTGCTGCGGTTTAAATGATCAGGAGGGAAGTATTTCGACTACGGTCACCCCTCATTTGCAGAAAATCTAAAGTGCTGTTGTCCCTCTACAAGGCAATAGTAAGACCACATCTTGATTAATGTATCGAGTCTCGGAGGCCGTATTACCATGAGGATATAGTACCTACAAAAGGTACAGAGGCTAGCCACACGCATAATCGAGGGCTTAGCATACACATGAAATGAGAATCGTCTATTAGCATTGGGACATTTCTAGCCTAGGAGGAGGCAACCTAGGGGATCTTATAGAGACTTTTAAAGTTATCAAAAGGATTAGGATGTCTCGAACTCAATGATCGCTTTCGGTTGTTTCCTTTGGTTGGTAATCGAGGGCACAGTCTCAAGCAGAGTAAACAGCACACCATGCTGGAATCCAGAACACACTTCTTTAGAATCCGTGAAGTGAACGCCTGGAACTCAATCCCCACAGAACTAATCTCGGTAACTTCAATAACTGCGTTCAAACATGGGCTGGACGAACGGTGGCAGGTGTTCCTTCCGGAGGATTAGCCTTAAGATCGAATCCATCGTTATTTATTGTCGAAAACAACAAAAATATTGGGAAAATCCTATTCTTTCCTAATTTTCGTTTTTGTTGAAATTAGCTACTGTCCATTGTCTTTTCATTCGATCGGACATGCAACATGAATTAACTCCCTACCATTTCAATAATGAGACCTCTACCATCTACCGTTCACAGATACTCACGCATGTGCTCCCTCCTGGTAGTGTCGGGTGTTTTCAAGCACAACTTCTAAAGATTCTGGGCACTTGTTTCGACTCGTCGACTATCGCCTTGTAATACTGATAATGATAATGATACTGGAGAAATAATGCAAATGTTAACATTAGTTCGGTATATTTAGTATATTAATAGACTTTCCAGATACATTTCCATTTAAGTCTCAAAGTTCTCAGTGACTGTTCGATTGTTAAGTATTAGTTGCGATTTGTTCATATAAATCAAATTTGTATTTACTTTTACAAAGCGGGCAGTTTGACTGTATCTCATTTTTCTACATTAAAGTTTCTATTTGTTTTTAATGTTTCCTGTTTTACTGTTTATGCTCTTACTGTTTTTTAACTGATAATTTATGTTTTCTCAGGTAGGTTCATTCCCTATTGTGATAATCTAAGCAATTATGTAAAACTTAACTGTCGGTGATGTGACCAATACGTGTGACGCAATCGCAGTTTCAATTGATTCTACGCACCTATTTTGTGATTGGAATTCGTCCTATAATAATTATACTGTCTAT
>JACCGJ010016217.1:0-10945 GCA_013407085.1 Atriophallophorus winterbourni | reverse complement strand
ATCTATTCTTAGTATGCGGCAATTTTGTTCAATTACTCCTATACAATTATAAATACATGTCAATTTAACCCGTACTATCAGCCCATAATGATTGGTAGTGACATATATTTTTAACTGGAAAATTGATTTACTGATTTTAGGAAGGCATCAACAGTTTCCTTAACTAGGTCTCGCTCATTTTATTGTTTGTATAGTACATAAAGCAGTATTATTTTGTGTTTCATTTGAGATCTACATATTAAGCACTCCACTCTGTTTCGTATTGTCCGAGAATGTGGCGGGAATGCTTTGGTTTTTATATTCTTATGTGTAACTCATTTTGCAATAATAACAGGGTGCTAGCTCCAGTAAGTATATGTGAAACCTATAGGGCGAAAAAAATAAATCTTTGGCATAAATTGTCAACGTTGCATCATATTTTTCCCTTCGAGTGCTTCGATGAAAAACATCAGTCGGCTGGCCACGGCGGTATACTTCAGTCTATTTTTCTACCGCTCTCGAACATAATTAGCCTTGCAATCAGCAATTATTTGCAGCTGCCTTACTCCAGGTTATACAACCGTATGATTTGAAACGAACAGCGGTAGTTGCCATAAACAAAATGTTTCCAGTTCTGATTTAAGTAACTATAGGCCAGTAAGTCTGACTAGAATTCTTTGCAAGTGGTTGGAAAAACCTCATTGGACAACATTTTGTTATCCCATTCCTCACTATGCGATGCCAGCACGGATTATGGAATTGAAGTTCCTGTCAAACAAATCTTCTGAGCTTTCTTGATGAAGTGACACTGAGGCTCGATAAAGGGAGAGCCGTCGTTGTATGCTACCTTTATATTTATAAGGCCTTCGATTTAGTGAACCAAATGTAACTTTTGCCCAAGTTAAGGTATACTGGGGTCTCAGGTGAAATACATCGTGGGTTAGACAGCTTCTCAACCAATCGTACTATGTTATAATTGCAGTGGTGTGCTCGTGGTTATCAGTGAGACTCAGCGAGGTGCCCCAGGACTCAGTGCTTGGTAAACTAGTTTTTCTTATTTTGGTAAACGACTGTGGTTGATAAATCATAACAATAGCAACAACACAATGTTCACCTGTTGTTAAGATAAGTGAACACCGCAGTTTTTTTGAGGTATCAAATCTTTGTCTGTGATTTCTCTTAACGTAAGGTTTTGATCATAATAAATATCAACACCTTCTACTTTACGGTCAATACGGTCACGATGAAAAATAAACATGTTTGAAATGGAAAATTCCACATCAGTTAAATGCTGATTGAACCAGGTTTCCGTTACGGCGATCAGTGTTGGTGAATATTTTTGACGAAGCACGATAACTCATGTTATTCATTTGTCACGCGTTGTGCGTTAGTGTAGAAACATGTAATATTTGATTTGGATAAGAGTGTTGAATGATGGTTATTTCAGCAGATAACTTGAGTATGTCTCAAAGATGGCCGCAGTCGTGTTAACTGGTATATTATATCGCTGACTACGATAGAATCCGCCGACATACTTTTTTGGATAAGATGCTCAGTACCAAGAGGTTTGATAAATTTCATGATGGAGTCCGTTTTCAGATTAGCGGAAAATTGGCCTTCGTGGAAAATTGTAGCCGATAATGGTTTCAATTGTTAAGCACGGTGTCCACCCAGAGTGGTGGTCAATATTGCAGTTGTAAGGGGTCGTGGACATTACACATTTATGATTCGGTGATTTCGGTTATTTTGTAAGTATCGCTAAACGGCATTGCTTGTTTTGCTAAAAATACTAATGAATTTTTCAGTTTTATATCGTTGGTAGTATTTAAAACGTTTATGAAAACCCAGTAGCGGCCTTTGGCAACATTTGAGAGAGAATAAGGTGGAGCTTGTCGCGCGATCGTCTTTGTTTGCTTTGGTTACGTCAGGTGGCGTGTTTGTGCCGATCACATCAACAAATAAAAGAGATGTATTTTCTCCGTTCCGTTGCATGTAGGTGATGAGGTATATCTACTTACTCCTTCTCGTTTTGCACTACTACCTGAGCAACAGCGACTTAACTTAGTGTAGCGATTTAGGGAGGACGACTCAATAGTATCAATGAAACCAGATGGATGGCTTCAAATTCACCCAAATGCACAGTTTCAAACATCCAGTCAAGTCATGCTGGTGTCTATCCGAGAATAACGTCTAAGTGGCGTCAAGCACCTTGGTGCAGATAGCACTAACGGAAATTACTTTCGAGACAACTTTGTTAGATGGTCCACTTGAAGTGAACGGTTTTAGTTTCGTGGGTCTGATTTTGCAAAAATTTAACCTTTTCACGATAATGGTTTAGTGCTGGCAATGTTGAAACTATTTCTTTGTTTAATTCTATTGCTTTAGGCCTGATAAGGGGCTGATTATAATTCTTAATTTGTACAAGCTGCCCTTCCTGTTGAAAAAATCTACTCTTTTATGTATTAGACACTTTTCCAACAGTTAAATATATACACTTAAATTTGAATTTCTAAAAAAATAAAGAAATAACAAACAGGTGGATAGTAATTATCGTTTACAAGCCTTAAACATCTATCAATCAAAGTCTCATTACATGTCATGTGCAGGTGTAATTCACAAAAAGCACATTTAACCGAAGCAATATCAATGCTTACCCGAGTCATACCCCTGACGCAGTGGTCAAGTTTATTCCCTATCGCACTCGGGGAAAAATCCTCGCGGTCATAGCTGGATTGATATCTGTTTTGCACCTCGTGTCGCGGTCACACATGTTTGTAGCCTGAATTTGGACGGTTGGTTAAGAGCTGGGTGTTTGGTTGACTGGTCGACATAGCCGCTTTTGAATTTATAATTTCTTCATTTAGCAAATAAGCCACGATAACTTGTTAACCACACAAGATAATACACATATTCAGTTACCAAAATGCGTAGCTCGATGCAATCTTTGCAACGCTATTTGTGAAAAATGTTTGCGGGCCTGAGCAAAATGAGATATTCAGGTTGAAAACGCAACATTGCTATAGAGCGAATGAATTCCGATAGCTATAATCAAATGTAACACATAATTATTAGAATGGTATTAATCCAAGAAGATTTAGTGAAGAAGTGATCCAAAGTGTCAGAACAACAAAAGTGCCAACGCACTTCAGCAAGCGTAGATTGCCGTGGAAGTATTGACTGCAAAAATATTCCATAGATATTTGAATTAATTGCATGCAACATTCTGCCAAATCACAATCACTGAACTTCTTTTGATACATTTTTCTTACCATAAAGAAGAACTTACTCCCTATACCACACCATAACACTCGAAACAAACTGTATTATTGTATCGGATAAAGTAGTTTGTCGAACTGAGAACCGGGTGGTCTACGCGTTGCTCACGTCTTGGACGTTACAATGTCATCAATATTTGACATGCATAAATCTCTGCTCAAATTGTGATCTTGTAAATTTATTAATTCCCAATATCGAGTATTGATTTATTTATTTATTATTCATAACAGGCTTTGACCTACCAATTATGAAATTATTCTATAACTTTTTAGATTTTAATCGATGAGGTATTATAATTATGACCAAATATAGGCTGTAATGCTCAAGTAGTAAAATGTCATTACCAAAAATCACTGTATACTATCATGTAACATCTTAATTGGGAAAACCATTATGAATAAACTGTTCAGAGATGTAATCATCTCAAAGATTCCAGAGAGAGTACAAAGACTGCGACAATTAATGTGTGATAAAATATTTTTCTATAGATGTTATCATTTAAATATATAATGGAAAAAATTTCAAATAGGTGCATTGTGGTGTGAGAATAAGTTGCGTCTAAATTAAGTGCAGAAGATAGGAATATGCAAGAACCTCAATCAGTTGCGCCTGAACTATTGAAAGTGCACGATGGACCTAAGATCAACAAGCTGTTCGGGAACAAATTGGAAGAATAGCAGCAAGTTGAGGCAAACTGTAAGCAACAATGACGGCTTGTTGTTGTGGGCCTCCTTCGGTTGATGTCGACCATGAATGTACATCAAAATTGCATAATTTTTCAGAATCCGCTTATTCTCGAATGACTAAACAATCCGATTCGTGAGGAACAATCTCTACGAAAGCGCTCGCAGCGATAGGTCGTAGTCAGTCGATCGGCGTAAGTAGCATGCCGGTGGCATTATCTGTGTTCAGCAGCCAAGAGCTGTATATGCTCCATTCGAACTTTCAGACGACGCTTCACACAATGCCTACATTGTAAGAGGTCAAGAGCAAGTTCTTTCCAACTCGTGAGGTCAACGACAGGAATTTCATATCTATTTGCAAACGTCATTGTTCCGCAGGTGTGGTTTGCTCAATGCCTGACTTCTTCATTTCAAATCAAAATAAAGTAAAGCTTTCGGAAAAAGACCATTTTATATTTTGTAGACGTGACCAAGCCACCTTAGGGTGAACATTCTCTGTAAACCACCCACGATATGTTCAAGATACAACGGATGATTCCAGATGGAAAGCATTCAGCTTCAATTCCTGTCTTGTGTGGATGGTCCAGTTTACACTGCCGTGATGTAATGCATTTAGCACGCACGCGCTGTACACTATCATCTTAGTTTTTACAAACAAATTGCAGTTGACCCAGACACGAGAGTTTAATCGGGACAAAAGACAGCTGCTCTGCCAATCCGTTTCTATATAGAAGTTATCCGCAATGGTTGAACCAAGATAATTGATATGATGTATTGGTATAAGCTGACAGTTTTGAACAGTGATGATGGCAGGCGATACAATACCTTGACCAATGACTTTGGTCTTGCTCATGCTGATTATTAGCTCAACGTCCTCGCATGGAGACGAAAAACAGTCCATTAGCGACTGGAGCTATTCTTGGGAGTGAGGAATACTGACTGAATCGTCGGCGAACAAGAGGTGACGGATTAGAACAGCCCGTTCCTTGGTTAGTCCTCTAAACCAGTTCAGTTTGAAAAGCTGGCAATCACTTCGCGTGCATTAATAAATACATTCTTTTAGCGTCCAGAAAGTGTGCTCCAGAAGCAGAGCATAGAAAACGCCGAAAAAAGATGGCGCAACAGAACACCATTTTTTGACGCATCGGCAAATTTCGAAAGCTTTTGAACTGCAGCTGTTATAATTGACTGAGCCATTCATGCCAAAGGGGAACCAAATAACGAGTTTGTGCAGTCTAGGGGTTAGCTTATGAGATCATCCATTTGGGAAGACCCTCATAGCTGCCGTATTTGATAGCTTTCATTAAAATAATTAAAACAGCGTATAAAGCCGTACTTTGTTTCCGATACTCTTCTTGAAGTTGTCCAAGGAAAATAATCGTGTCAACGATTGATTTTACCCTGCGAAAGTCACCTTGAAATTCTGAGTAAACCCTATCAGCTAAAACTTGTGGCGAAAATGTAAAACTTTATCAAACAATTTTCCTACAATATTCAGAATGGATATTCCATTATAATTTTGCAGTCCCCTCTATCACCCTTATTCTTTAATTGCCAATGATATTCGTGTCTCGCAATTCGTCAGAGACACACTCCATTTACCAGCACCGAACAAGCACAAGGTGAAGAGGCTGTAATAATGCTGTTGTACAGCATTTGATGAGCTCAATTTAAATTCCGTCGTCACTAGAGGTCACGGATTAGCACATTTCGTACCTTTGTTTTGTGCTCTCGACCGGTTCAAGTTAAAAAGCTTGCCATCACTTCGTGTGCCTAAGTAAATGCCTTCTGTCCTCGTCCTAAACGCGTGCTTCAGAAGCAGAGCAAAGAAAATACCGAACAGCTTGGGGGCAAGAACTCACCCTTGTTTGACGCCTCGGCGAATTTCAAAGGTAAAATGGACCGAAACCTTCATGCCTGAGTGGAACGAAATAAAGAGCTTGAGCAGCATTTTGGAAAGACCCTTATTGCTAACGCAATTGCATGCTTCCGTTTTATCAAATAAAACATCGTCTAATGGTATACGTTTTTCCCGACACTTTTTTTGAAGTATTCTCACGGAGAAGATCATGTCAACAGTTGGTCTTCTCTTTTGGAAGACACATTGAGATTGTATCAGCTTAAACAAGTAGCCGGATCTTGCAAACAATTTGCCTGCATCATTCAGAAGCTTTTTGGATATTGAGGCAAATTACAGTCCAATAGTCATTTGCACATCGTTTTGCAGTCTGTTGGACCTTATTTTTAGCTGATTTTAGAATTCGGAAGTTCTCAGCTGTTGGCATACCTTTGAACGGCAAGAATGCTGACCGTTTCGCATCCAACACAGCAGTAATCTCAGAAGCTTTTGCATTGAACCAGTCGCTCGTTCGAGCTTTCTTTGGACCAAAAGTGGAAAGTGCGACTCGGCATATCCAGCGTTTTATCGATTCTCAGTTTTCTGAGGCCGATTCGAGTGGGGTTATCTTGTTGAACTCGGCTGTGGAGGCGTTTGCAAATTGCACAGCTAGATTAGGTTCGCACATGCGAGTGACGTCTATCCTAGACTTAGCAGACAATTAAGTGCGTTGAATTCTCGTGTGGGGAATTTTCAGTTTTGCACAGACCAGTGAATAATTAGTGTCACAGTCTGCGCTTTGATATGATCTGGTGAGAAGTACGCTTCCTATATTAGTGCGCATAACAAGAATAAGATCAAGCTGATGCCAATGTTTAGAGCAAGGATGTTTCCAGAAGACTTAGTGCTGTGGTTTTGTTTAAAAAAAAGTGTTACTGACACAAAGACTGAAACGTGTGTACATTTCTAAAAGGCGTTGTCCATTTTCATTGGTTTTACCTACACAGAACATCCCGAGACATTTTTGCCAAGACTTGTAATCTGCACCAACTCTAGTATTGAAATCACCCAATACCACTACACAGTTTATTTGTGGCACGTTTTTGAAGACTGTTGTGAGGCTATGATAAAAAGCGTCTTTATCAGCAGGCGTCGCAGAGAGCGTCGGTGCATAAACGTTGACCAACGTAATTGTACCAGTAATGCACTTCAGATTTAAAGTCCAAATCCGTTCGCTTCTACTGCTGCTCGGTTCTGCTGCTTTCAGTATGTCGTTTCGCAAGGCAAACCCAACTCCATGCAGTAGAGGCTCATCAGAATCCCTTCCTTGCCACAAAATGTGTAATCTTTTCCTGTTAACATACCAGTGTCTGGTAAACTCGTTTCTTGCAGGGCAGCCACGTCAACATTCAGCCTCTTTAGTTCATTGTTGATCACAGCTGATTTTCTTACGCCTCTGATATTCGAAACGTCTGCATGAAATCCAGGAAGCATGAACCGAAAGTTCCAGGTTCCAAGTTTAAGAACTGACCTTTGTTGTTTAGTAATTCGTTTCGCTGGTGCGGAAAAATACAGTCCGATTGTCGGTTGATTCCTAATCCACATGGACCCAATGAGTATAGCAGACCGTGGCGTGACGACAACTTATTGACTGGTGGCTATCCAGATTGAAGCGGACGGTAGCCGTCCAATGAGATCTGAACTTCTCTCCCACCTTCTGAAGCAGTCCTAGGCGCTGAGCTCTACGCCATTCGAGCCATAGCTTTTATCAGTTATCTGCTGCTTCCCGTGTTACTATCCGTAGAAGCGGAATGGAGTATTCTCTCCATTGGTGCGTTGTGATGTACGCCAGGGCAGTTCAATTTGGAGAACTAGCTGTTGCTCATGCAGCAAGTGATCCCTCTCATCGGCACCAGCGTAACCAAAGGAACAGCTAGGCTGATACTATTGGACAACGATGCCGTTGCAGGAGTTGGTAGGACGAAGTTAAATAAAACTTAGGACTGCCTAACGAGACTCCGGCTCTTGAGGTTTGAGATTAGGGTTTTTCTTTCCCTAGGTGGACCGCCTTCATGGACGTACGAGCGCCACATGCCCGAAGCATGCTGGTTTTGAGGCGCTAGTCAGCCGCCTTCGCTCGTTCTCCTGTCAGTAGTTGCAGGTCCGCCGGGTCACACAGGACCACGCGTGCAGACCAAGAGCTGGACATGATTGTCAGAGGCTATATGAGACGCGTGCAATTGGAGCATTTTTGGAATTAAGAGCCTATCCCCAAAACCGCTCCGGCCGTGACAACCTTGAAACCAACACAACGGTTTAATTCTTGACAAATTGCGCATTTCTGATAAAGCCAAGGGTTAGAATAACGTAACTTGATTAAACGCATCGCTCGTTGAATGCCTTCTAAGTGCGAACAGTCACGCCAACCACTGTAATATTGGACAATGTTACAATGTTATATGTTAGCAGAAATACCTATCTTTATTATAAAGTCAGTCTAAATTTACAAAAAAAATAAATTTGAGTGATGAAACTGAAAATTTTGCACAGCTCTTGCTATGAAGTATCCCAAATGTTCATTGAAGTCATAAGATGGAGAATATACAATTTTGTCGACCTTTAAGATTCAAAATTTATGGTTTATTGGAAATTAGGTTTTACCTGGAGGTATTTGAAAGCAAATATTGATAAAGTGTGTGGATCTGGAAAAATCTAACTATAACTATAAGCCTTAGCTCGAAGGATCAGCACTAGCTTTTAAATAAACCAAGAGCATGTGACGTCACTATATTGAGAAGTAATACAGCAATTTCTAAGAAGCCTAAAGTTGTGCACAAGATTTTTCATAGCAATAGATTGAATACGTAAAAGAATGGGCCCAATGGGACAATTACCCTGATGACGCAACACGAAATAGATTAGACCTGAAAAGATACAATATTCAATTATAATTAAATTGTGTGATGAGGGAAAAATAACGAATTAAAATTATAAAAGGGTCATAAATACATAACGGAGATAATTTTGTCATAGGTGAATGTGGAACCACTTCAACGTCTTTTGTTTTTTCCTGAAACTAACAAAATGCTGATATTTAAACATTTTGAGCGGTTATACATCGAAATTATTGTAATTGACTTGCGATGCAAAAATTATTGTGCTAAGTTAAAAATAGAGAAATCATCGAAATTCAAAATAAGCTAGTAAAGCATTATTCATTAACTTTTCAAATAAATTATATAGTAAAGTATCGTGAGTATTGAGTCGGTAAATCGTATCGACGATTGAATTCTTTGTTTGGAGATCGAAAATATCTGACTTATTGTTAAAGTATCATTATTAGATGGTTTTTATAATGAAGAAGACATGGGAATCAGTATTCCATGGTTATTTAGGTTGCACCAAGTACTCGTATGAACAATGATAGACTGAGTCATCGAGGTGCTATTCAGGGCGTTTACTTCTTTTTTATCAATTATTTAATAACAATGCTTTCGGGTTCAAGAATAGTGTTTTACCAAACATTAACTGATTTCATTGAGGGTGGTTGCAACATTACTGTCTCCGTTTCACGTAAACAAGCATCAAAATCACAGTGTGCTATATAAGTGTGTGGAATGTAGAGCCCACGATAGATCTACACAGAACGGACTGATCAGATGAAGTGCACAAACCATGATACGGAATGTGCTAATATGTGACCTACTGTCAACCAAAAATGCATCTATCATTACTCACTTCATTCCTTGGACCTAATACTTACAACAGATCACAGAGCTGTAGGGAATATCGTTTATAAACCGCCAATCGGACCAAGCGATCACGTTGTCCTAGAATTCGAGTACGTTTGTAGCGCCAGGCGCAATAGTAACGGAACGAAATGCGTCAGATTGTTGAACGGCCGTGCTCTATGTGCCGAGTTACAAAGCACTAGTTTCACAAAACTGGATTAATACCATTCGGATAGTCACTGGCGCTCTCTCTTACAGCAACTGAAATCTATACTGGAGGAACATTCAATGTCCGCTTTGAAGAAAACTTCTCAACGTAATAAATTTATACAAAGCAGGACTAAAAGTGGATGGAACAGAGGGAAATAGCATGGGAGTTTCACAAGGGCAAAATTTACACAACTGCGAAACAAATTTATCAGCTTGAGTGGAGATGACGTACAAGCTTTCAATCGCAATTAATTGCTCAGATGCAACCAAAACCCGAAGCTCTTATATATACTCGTAAACGACAGAGCGAATATAAAACAGGGATTCTTTGCTCTAAATCTTCGTCCAGCTTCAGTGAATCAATTAATCGGACCGCTGACCTGTTAGCAGACTTTTATGCTGGCGTTTTTGCGCGTAATCCACGGAGCCTTATCAGGAACCAATCATTCGATTTTATAGACCGACCTTGAATGAAGTATTGATTATTCCTATGGTGATATCACAGCACTTACGAAAATTATACGTAAAGAAATATCCAGGACCAGACGAAATAACTCCAGAGCTGCTCAAAACCTGACATGCGCATATCACTGAACCTTTATCCTGCATGTTTAATTATTTGCTCCGAGCTGATGTGGTGCGAAAATACTGGAAACTAGGATAAATGACACACAGTTACAAAGGTGGTTGCCGTTCTGAAGTTGAAAATTGCAGGCCGGTGACATTGTTGTCTTCGGTATCAAAAGTTTTTTGTGCGAATAATAACAGCAAAAATAGTTCAACATCTGGAAACGAACGAAATTTTGACAGTTGCTCAACATGGATTTCGCGGAAATCGCTCTTTTCTAACAAATTTGTTGACAAGCTTAGACGATTGGACGAGAGTTGTAGATGCATGTGGCTGTATTAATGCGCGTTACCTGAACATTTCTAAAGCTTTCGACAGAGTTGACCATAAGTTAATCATGAGCAAGCTAAAGAAACACGGTATTGTTGGAAGACTATACGAAATGATACGTAATTACATAAGCAACAGACACATCAGAGTTCGCGTGGACGGCCTATTATCATTAGCGGTGTTCCACAAGGACCAGTGCTTGGACCAATACTGATCCTAATATATATGATCGATAAACCAATACCAAATGACAGTAAGCTCGTTTTGTTTGCTGACGATATAACAGTGTGGAGGCAAATCAGCAATGCTGATGATTGTATCTTGCTGCAAA
>JACCGJ010016208.1:0-21683 GCA_013407085.1 Atriophallophorus winterbourni | reverse complement strand
ATTTATACATTGCCTCAACGTAAGGTTGCTTTCTTTTAATAATCGCTTCGTGAGACTTCTGTTTTGTGCTCCGATAATCAAACGATCCTCGATTAAATTATCTTTCATGCATTTACAGAAGTTGCATGTCTCAGCCATTAATTTCAATGCTCGGATGAAATGTTCGATCGGCTCATCGGCACCTTGGACGCGACAATTGAATTTATATCGTTCAAATGTATCGTTCACTTGACCGAGGCAATGTTCATCGAGCTTCGCGATGATTGTTTCCCAGTCATCTGCGTCTTCGTTCTCATCAAATGTGAAACACTGTATGAACTTTGTCGCCTGATCACCAAGCGCATTTCTCAGCGTCGCCATTTGATACGCTTTATCGGTATTCGTCAGATTCGCCAACGTCCGAAAATCGCTAAACTGTTGCTTCCACAGTTTCCATCTCTCTGCCAATCCGTCATCACCTTCCATCATGAGTGGTGCCGGTGGTCGAACATTAAATCCGCTAAATCGGGCGTTGTCAGTTCTATTCGACATTTTCTCGTCGATCATCCTCGTCACCATGTAGAAAAGTCAAGATCAGAGCGACAGATGTGTATTCACTACACGTCAACAAGCATATAAATCATCATGGGAATTACAATACAGAGGTAGACACACTGACAGCTACTGCATTCTGATTGGACAATGAGTATTCATGCTGACAGCTACTCCACACCCTGACTGCTGGTGTTATTGCAATTATCAATAAAGCTGAAATGCCAGAAGTATGCTATATCTGTCATGTATGCAGAATTGAACCTAGAAGCTGTACAAAGGCGACTACAAGCTCACAGACTGAAACTATAATGGGGGTGTTGAATTTAGAGGGCCGCATACAGAGAATTGAAGGGTTGTTAAATGACTTATTAATTAGCAAACTGAAGCCTAGACTTGAGTGTGGAGATCGTGTTTCATCTGCGTCTCTATGGAAGCAGGAAGGCAAAAAATGCGATGATGAACATACGGACATTCGACCTAGCAATTAAGAACAACTGAGCCGTTCCCATGATCCGCGTGCTTTGGAAAGGTCTGAAACAAATTCAACAAAATCCGAGAATAAAAAGTGAGCCGTTAAACAACCAACTGATCCCAAAACAGATAATGCTTTGGTGAAACGAAATAACATCTCCACCAATCGTAAGGCACACTCTTTGAGTGTAATTTGTACTGACGTTTCTGAGCCTGAATGCACTCTCTTCAAAGACCGTCAAAGACATGATGAAGAAAAATGGAAGGAACTGTGTGGACTTATGAAACTTGGAACTGTAGTGCCGTTAGCATTGACTCGTTTAACTAGACGGCGTGATTCACCTCATCAGGATAAACCCAGACTGTTGAGGGTTAACTTAGAAAATGAGCGTGACCTGGAAAACGTAATACTAAATTCTTACCTAATTAGGTCTAACAATTCACTGAATATTCGTATTCATGTTGATATTCCATGGTCCGAAAGGAGGAACAATACATACGACAAAAGAAAGACATCTAATCGCAATCTCATCATCATCGGCGTTCCAGAACTGGCAGGCTATTCTGAGGCTAACGAGCGAGCTGAGCATGACTACAGGCAATGGAGTTTTCTGGCTGATACCATTTTCGTCGAAAAGGCCGTTGTCGTGGATACTTTTAGACTGCCATCCTCAGCAAAATACAAAGGTAATGGGCCACGTCCATTAAAAATAAACTTCCTAATGAGTACTATGGTTGATACTGTACGTTCCAACTGGAAAAGCTGGAAACACAAAATCCCAAAAGGTGTCATCCTTAGCGATCACATAAACACTGATATAAATGCAGCCCATTCTGCATTAAATACTGTCAGGATCGATGAAGCCCTATCAACAGAACCAAGAAATGAATCTTCAGCTGCGACACAAAATCAGCAATCGAACGCAAAGCCACCCCAAATGACTCCCGAGAGTGAACTGAAGCCAGATAAAGAAATCTTTTTTGGCCAAAAAGAGGACTCGATTTGCGCCTCTCAACCTGAAACGACCGATATACGACTTAACTTGTCAAAAAACAGAACAGTGCCGACTCTTCCAGAGTCGGCGTGACAATGACGGTTGTCTCAGATTATGCCATCACACGACACCATCCATCTTTGCTTACCAAAACTGTTCTTGGATGCCTCTATACCAATGCCCAATGCTTGATTAACAAATTTGCCGAAATTGTCGCTCGGTTTGAGACTAAACGACCTCAGCTAATTGCCATTACCGAAACTTGGCTGAGCCCGGAAATCCACGATTGTGAGTTAGAGATTGCTGGCATGTCACTGCTCCGCCGAAACCGTGCGTCCCGTGGAGGAAGTGTGGCATTCTATTACGATCAGAGACTCAAGTGCAAAGAACTGACGGATTCCGACTTGGTGCTTCAGGACACGCTATGGTGTTTGTTGACAACGACTACAGGCGATGATTGCACACACACTCATTGCTACCCACAAATAGGGAATTAGCTTTTATAAAATTATAAACAGGCTAATATATTTGGATTGCGCTGTTGACCTGAGTAACCTGAAAATGTAAACCAACATCTGTTGTTTTCCAATCTCTGTTTCCGTCCACCCGATCGGATGAAATGTAACCTGATACTGAATAAATCTGTTGTTATTTTTCATGTAAGCGACTATTTATCAGTAGCAGACACTTTGAGAAATTCACAAAGCTCGTCACGAGGTTCCGCAACGTGTGCACAGGACTGGGTTATTTTTCCTTATTTCAGGTCTGCAGTATTAAATGTCGTCCGTCTCCAATGTGTGTTGTACACATGATCATGCTTTTAGTAGTCCTTGGCCAAACAGTCTTGGCTACGAGTCGGCCGTCTTACGAATCTCGAATGAGTATTTATGAATCTGCCGCCAGACCGCCACATTTAGAAGCCAATTTTACCCGTCCAGCCATTAAGCCACCGGCAACATCCATTTATTACTTGGCAGCGGTATTCTTTTGCAGCGTGAATAAATGGTTTTTGCGCATACGACGACTCATCAATATGAGAGCTTTCTAAATATACACGATCTGGTTTACGACTGCGCACAATGGAAGAATCTGGAGGCCAAGTTTCTCTTATTTCGCTTTTCAGGATTTCGTATCGCCTTTTCGTAGTGCGTGTCGATCGCGTGATCATCATCATCGTAGTTATTTATTATTTATTTTTACACAAGTCTTTACAGACGAAGTGCCAACAAGTATACCATGAAGAGGGTACATAATGAAAGAAAAATGTAGGTTCCATGGTTCTTCTTGAAGGCGACATACTACCCGGTTGCCAAGGCCGAAGTAGGTGGTTAGCTTAGGGGACCCCACTCGGAGCCTTTGACTCAAAAGTCTACCCGCAAGGCAGCGGTTTTTTTCCTTCACGAGAGCCGGTGACCATTTTGAGGGTTCTTGCGCCTCTCTTGAAGTGCCTCGGCGATTGTTCGAGTACGCCTCTCTAGCCTTTGCACGACCAGGTGCAACCTGCAAGGCAGCAAGGATTTTTACTCAGGGTTCACTCCCGAAGCCTTTCCCGCAATCGGGTATGCCGCAAGGCAGCGGAGGTTTGGAATCAGGGTTTTCCTTCCCTTAGATGGACTGCCCTCCCAGGCTGACGAGCTCCATCTACCCGGAGCAAACTGGTTTTGAGGCGCCAGTCATCCTCCTTCGCCCCTTCTCCTGTCAGTAGAAGCAGTTCCGCCACGTGCAGGCCAGGAGCTGGGCTTTGGTTGTCAGAGGCTGTTTGAGACGCACGCCATATGGGAGCATTATATAGACAGTGGGAGCTCATCCCCACTGCCGCTCTCGGCTGTGGCAACCTTGGAACCATTATCGTAGTCCTACGTGTTACGGCCTTGCTCACTATCCGGCATCTAACCGAACACGAATTCGCAATGTGAATAATTCTCCAAGTTGTCTCACGCGAGTGGCGATGTGTGCCCGATTGGTTTTGCAGTTTTCAGATGTTGCTGTTCCTACTTTCATTCAATACAAGGTACGGTGCCTTTGATTAATCCAGGTGTGTGTGGTTATTTTATAACTTTGCAGATAAATAGATTTGATGTATATTGTTACTGATCAGTGCTGGACCATGCGACATATCGTACTTCGTTCAAGGCAATCGTCATTGTGAAAAAACAATTATCGATCTTATTGGAGCTCATCAGTATTTTAATTCTATATAAGGTTTTTAGGATCATGCTTGCATGTTACCGTAAGCCTGATCTTTGAGATGAGCAGCAAGGTCATAGACTGCACGCGGGCTAAAATACTGTCATCCTGGATCAGCCTAGACATATATGCAAATGAAAATAGAAATGGCAGTGTGACTGCAGCGTGTTTAAACATGTACGTCACTCCCGGTGGCAGATAAATTTATCTCGGTGTTAGCTTCACAGCCCCCGAATACTGCATGATTGCACATCCGTGAACATCTGACGCTTCACACTCATTGCTACCCACATATAGCGAATTAGCATTTATGAATTTATACACAGGCTAATATATTTGAATTGTGCTGTAAACCTGAGTAACCAGAAAATGTGAACCAACATATGTTGTTTTCCAATCTCTGTTTCCGTCCATCCGATCGGATGAAATGTAACCTGATACTGAATAAATCTGTTGTTATTTTTCATGTAAGCGACTATTTATCAGTAGCAGACACTGAGAAATTCACAAAGCTCGTCACGAGGTTCCGCAACGTGTGCACAGGACCGGGTTATTTTCCCTATTTCAGGTCTGCAGTATTAAATGTCGTCCGTCTCCAATGTGTGTTTTACTCATGATCATGCTTTTAGTAGTCCCAGGCCAAACAGTCTTGGCTACGAGTCGGCCGTCTTACGAATCTCGAATGAGTATTTATGAATCTGCCGCCAGACCGCCACATTTAGAAGCCAATTTTACCCGTCCAGCCATTAAGCCACCGGCAACATCCATTTATTACTTGGCAGCGGTATTCCTTTGCAGCGTGAATAAATGGTTTTCGCGCATACGACGACTCATCAATATGAGAGCTTTCTAAATATACACGATCTGGTTTACGACTGCGCACAATGGAAGAATCTGGACGCCAAGTTTCTCTTATTTCGCTTTTCAGGTTTTCGTATCGCCTTTTCGTAGTGCGTGTCGATCGCGTGATCATCATTATCGTAGTCCTACGTGTTACTGCCTTGTTCACTATCCGGCATCTAACTGAACACGAATTCGCAATGTGAATAATTCTCCAAGTTGTCTCACGCGAGTGGCGATGTGTGCCCGATTGGTTTTGCAGTTTTCAGATGTCGCTGTTCCTACTTTCATTCAATACAAGGTACGGTGCCTTTGATTAATCCAGGTGTGTGTGGTTATTTTATAACTTTGCAGAGAAATAGATTTGATGTATATTGTTACTGATCAGTGCTGGACCGTGCGACATATCGACCAGGATCCGTGGCCGATTTTCCACGCAGTGTGTATCCAATTCAATCTGATACAAGTGAACACGGTCAAGGTCAGTTGACACAGTGGCCCACATACGTAAAAGTACATAACTAACGGGGCTCAGGTTAAGCTGTCTAAAATGCACATCTGAGGCGATACGCAGAATCGTGAACCAGGCGGCCATACGCGAAACTTATAAGAAAGGGAAAACTATCCGTTCGGTTCTGATGCACCTCAAGGATAAGACGCTTTTGACTAGCTTTACGAACAGCATCTACAAATTAAATGTAAGGACTGTTCGGGTGTTTACATAGGACAGACTTCCAGGAAAATTCACACTAGAATCGAAGAACACCGAAAGCGTGTCCGGAGACAGCCCCGGGATGCGAGGAATATCAATCCCTTATTCGTGATTCCGCCTTGGCGGAGCACGTTTTAGATACCGGCCACAGCGTCGATCTAGACAATGTGGCAATATTGAGACGCGGTATTAAACCGTATAGCGAACGTCTACATGCGGAGGCAGTCGAAATTGCCAAGGCAGGTCGACTAGCGGTCAATAAGGTGGATGGGGTAGAAATCTCCACAATCTGGCGCTCAGCACTGATGCGAAAGTAAATAATTTTTATTCACCTTATACCTACTAGTTAAATAGATTTTTGTTTTTCTTTAAACCTTAGCCCCGTTAGTTATATACTTTTACGTATGTGGGCCACTGTGTCAACTCACCTTGACAGTGTTCACTTGTATCAGATTGAAGTGGATACACTGTGTGGAAAATCGGCCACTGATCCTGGTCATTCCCACGAGACGTGACACACTGTAGGCGTACTATAGGCTGTTTAGCGGTAAGGTCAAATAAGTGGTGGCGGGTTGACTGCTACTTAATCATGTTCCCTGTCCTGACTATCACCCTTGGTCTGACGAAGATTCTGTGTCAGAAGTGAAACGTTAACCAAAAACTACTCTAACAGATTGCACTCAAATACCTTTGCATTAGGATTTGATGTATATTGTTACTGATCAGTGCTGGACCATGCGACATATCGAACTTCATTGAAAACAATCGTAATTGTAAAAATTAGTAAACAACTTTCGATCTTATTGGAACTCATCAGTATTTTAAGTCTATATAACGATTTTAGGATCAGGCTTGCATCCGTTTACATCTGACGCTTCACACTCATTGCTACCCACATATAGCGAATTAGCATTTATGAATTTATACACAGGCTAATATATTTGAATTGTGCTGTAAACCTGAGTAACCAGAAAATGTGAACCAACATCTGTTATTTTCCAATCTCTGTCTCCGTCCATCCGATCCGATGAAATGTAACCTGATACTGAATATATCTGTTGTTATTTTTCATGTAAGCGACTATTTATCAGTAGCAGACACTTTGAGAAATTCACAAAGCTCGTCACGAGGTTCCGCAACGTGTGCACAGGACTGGGTTATTTTTCCCTATTTCAGGTATGCCGGGTATTCAGGTATTAAATGTCGTCCGTCTCCAATGTGTGTTGTACACATGATCATGCTTTCAGTAGTCCCAGGCCAAACAGTCTTGGCTACGAGTCGGCCGTCTTACGAATCTCGAATGTGTATTTATGAATCTGCCGCCAGACTGCCACATTTAGAAGCCAATTTTACCCGTCCAGCCATTAAGCCACCGGCAACATCAATTTATTACTTGGCAGCGGTTTTCTTTTGCAGCGTGAATAAATGGTTTTCGCGCATACGACGACTCATCAATATGAGAGCTTTCTAAATATACACGATCTGGTTTACGACTGCGCACAATGGAAGAATCTGGACGCCAAGTTTCTCTTATTTCGCTTTTCAGATTTTCGTATCGCCTTTTCGTAGTGCGTGTCGATCGCGCGATCATCATTATCGTAGTCCCACGTGTTACGGCCTTGGTCACTATCCGAACACGAATTCGCAATGTGAATAATTCTCCAAGTTGTCTCACGCGAGTGGCGATGTGTGCCCGATTGGTTTTGCAGTTTTCAGATGTCGCTGTTCCTACTTTCATTCAATACAAGGTACGGTGCCTTTGATTAATCCAGGTGTGTGTGGTTATTTTATAACTTTGCAGAGAAATAGATTTGATATATATTGTTACTGATCAGTGCTGGACCATGCGACATATCGTACTTCGTTCAAGGCAATCGTCATTGTAAAAAAAACAATCATCGATCTTATTGGAGCTCATCAGTATTTTAATTCTATATAACGTTTTTAGGATCATGCTTGCATGTTACCGTGAGCCTGATCTGTGAGATGAGCAGCCCGGTCATAGACTGCACGCGGGCTAAAATACTGTCATCCTGGATCAGCCTAGACATATATGCAAATGAAAATAGAAATGGCAGTGTGACTGTAGCGTGTTTAAACATGTACGTCACTCCCGGTGGCAAATAAATTTATCTCGGTGTAAGCTTCACAGCCCCCGAATACTGCATGATTGCACATCCGTGTACATCTGACGCTTCACACTCATTGCTACCCACATATAGCGAATTAGCATTTATGAATTTAAACATAGGCTAATATTTTGAATTGCGCTGTAAACCTGAGTAACCAGAAAATGTGAACCAACATCTGTTGTTTTCCAATCTCTGTTTCCGTCCATCCGATCGGATGAAATGTAACCTGATACTGAATAAATCTGTTTTTATTTTCCATGTAAGCGACTATTTATCATTAGCAGACACTGAGAAATTCAAAAAGCTCGTCACGACTACTGTGTGCTGTGCGGTCGCGTTATTCTGTGCTCTTGCGTTTTTGGATCTACTTCATTCCCATCTCGTCCTATCTGGATAAATTTTACCTTTTTGGACTCCTCTTAACACAAGCATTGTGTTCATACTATTTTCGGAGGCAGAACAATCAATTTCATAAAAATCAGTTTTCTAGATTTTGAGCCAAACTAGACCTACTCGGGCAAGTTTGTGTGCAACACTGAATATGGGATTTAGTTTGCCACCATTCGAAAGAGCTCGCTTTCCCACTTCGCTTGACACATTGGACCGGAAAATCGGATCCAATCTGAAGGAGCTACGACGAATTTCGTTACCCATCTTTCCTGTGGCGAGATTATTCACTCACCCACTTCCAACAACCTTAAATCCGCTTCGGACACGACTTCGTTTCATACGTGCCGACGCGCGCACACCCATTTACCACACAGATCGATCGATAAATCTTTTCACCCCGGCGTCATGACCTTACGAGCGAAGCCCAGTGAAGGCGGTCCGGGCAAAATTTGGCCTGAAGGCCGTGTATGTTCACAATTCCGACAGAGCTAGGGTGGGATTGGTCACGATTTAAAGTTTCAATATGAAGTGTGATGTCCCGCGTAGAAAATCCAGACATCATAGCGACAATTGGGTTCACTAACGGCAACCAGCAGTGATCACATGGGAATTACACTACCGAGGTAGACACACTGACAGTTGCTGGCATTCTGATTGAACATGAGTAGTCATGCTGAATCCACTCACATCCCTCTACCGTTTTTTGCGAATAAACTTACGGACTGTCAGCGGTTATTGCGCTAATATATCTTCTGTTTGGAGGCTCGGGCTCTCTTTCACCATACTTCTCCGCGGGGGCGGAATACAATCGGGGGGCTTCAGGGCGTAAAGGGACTTCGATTTCTTTGCTCACAAGTTGCCGGGTGGCGGATTCACCTCGGAAGAGCGGGCACCGGACACCATGGCAGCTCGCCAAGTTCCCTTTTCGTTCTCGCGCACCCAACCGTGTAGCCAACCGTAATCTCCCGCAACAATTCGGAAGCTCCACGTGCCCCCTCAGCATATACCTGGTTTTCGCGCCCTCCATGCGCGTTTTAATTTCTGATTGATGACCCCCATGGAAAAGTCATGTCTGGACAACGGTTGGTTTGATGTTTCCCCTGTGTAAAAAGTCAAGATCAGAGCGACAGATGTGTATTCCTACACGTCAACAACATTGAATCATCCATGGGAATTACAATACAGAGGTAGACACACTGACAGTTACTGCATTCTGATTGAACAATGAGTATTCATGCTGACAGCCACTCCACATCCTTCCGTTTTTCGAATAAACTTACGTACTGTGCGGTTGCGCAAATTTATTTCGTTTGGAGGCTCTGGATCTCTTTCACACATCTCGTCTGAATCAATGGGTTCTTGCTTTCTTAAATGTACTCTATTTCTTTTCACAGTTCCGTGTTGCGTATTCACCTCGTAAGATCTTTCACCCGTACGACCACGGACAGTTCCAAGATCCCATTTTTCAGCTACCATGCCGAAGGGTTGTATCCAAACCGTATCTCCATCAGACAATTCGGGTAGCTCACGTGCACCCTCATCATATACCTGTTTTTCGCGCTCCATGCGCCGTTTTAATTGCTGATTGATGACGTCCCATGTAACGTCATGTCTGGACAGACGGTTGGTAACAATAGGTATCCTCGTCCTTGTGCGTCTACCCATGAGTCTTTGAGCTGGGCTTAAATCTATATCGGTTGATGGAGTATTTCTGTGTTCCAAGAGCGCTAAATATGGATCTTCTTTAGCCTCCAGGCATTTTTTCATTATTTTCTTCGCTTCTTTCACTGCCGATTCTGCTTTACCATTGGATTGGCTGTGGTAAGGGCTGGAAATTTCATGTTTGAAACGCCATTTTTCAGCTAAGTCAGCAAACTGCTTTGCCGAAAACTGAGGACCTCCATCGGATCTGACACTCTCTGGGATACCATACCTCGCAAATTGACCTTTCATTTTCGCTACGATTTCTTCAGCTGATGTGGTATTCAGTTTCTCTATTTCGAAAAAGTCGCTGAAATAGTCCACCAAAAGTAAATAATCTTTTGTTGCATGTGAAAACAGGTCAGCTGCAATATGTTGCCAAGGGCGCTCTGGTATTTTGCGACAAAACATTGGTTCTTTTATTTGGCGGTTCCCAAACTTGTTACATATTGGGCACTTGGAGACGAAATCCTTCACTTGGCAACTGACGCCTGGCCAATATACCGTATCCTTGGCTCTTCTAGTACAACCGTTGATCCCCAAATGAGATCGATGTAACTCCTGCAACATCACCTTTCGGGCCGATCGTGGGATAACCAGTCGCTCGCCCCGGAAGATCAAACCATCCTCAGTTGATAATTCATCTCGGATTTTGTAATAAGGTCGAATGAGTTCGTCAACCATCGCGATACTATCTGGCCAGCCACTGATTATCTGTTCCTCGAGCTTTTTCATTTCGTCATCCTCAGCCATAGTTTGTCGGATTCGTGGCAACCTGATATCGCTTCCTGCAAGCGTAAAGTGTACTTCTACCAGGTCCAGGTTAGCAGCGGCTACGGATTTCAATGAAGCTCAAGATAGTGTGTCCGCAAGGACCATGGTTTCACCCGGCTTGTAAATGATTTCGAAATTGTATTTCTGCAGTCGGACTAGCATTGACTGTAGCCGACGAGGTGCTTTATCGAGTGGTTTTTTCACTATTGTGGTCAAAGGCTTATGATCTGTTTGTACTATAGTCTTTCGGCCAAATGTGTAATCATTGAATTTTTCTATCGCGAATACGACTGCCAGCAGTTTTTTCTCAATCTGTGCATAGCGAGTTTCTGCATCGCTCATCGTTCGACTTCGAAAATTTATATGTTGGTCGTTTTGCATAAGTACGGCGCCGATACCGTTTTGGCTACTGTCACATTGTATCACTAATTCCAATCGGGGGTCGTAATATCGTAAAACAGGTGCATTGGATATGAGACTTTTGATTTCTTTCCAGGCCTGTATTTGCTGTGTCCCCCAGGCCCAAGTTGTATCTTTATGTGTCAGCCGCCTGATCAGTTTCATTATCTGTGATAAGCAAAGCAAAAAATGGCTAAGATAGTTCACCATACCATTAAAACGAGCTATACTCTTGACATTTGTAGGGAGAGGCATGTGTTTAATGCCTTCACTTTTACAGGATCTGGCTTGATACCGTCACTTGATAGGACATGACCAGGAAATGTTACCTCATTTGTGCAATATTCAATTTTGGCATTCTTGAGTTTAATGCCCAGTTCGAGGCATCGTTGAAGAAGTTTGTTTAGGTTCTGATCGTGTTCTGCCTTTGTTCGACCGTACACCAAAACATCATCCGCTATACAAATTACACCTGTAAGATTTTCTGTGGCCTGTAGCAGCCGTTTTTGACATTTCTCGCTAGAAACTTTCAGTCCTAATGGTAAACTAAGTCAACGAAACCTTCCAAATGGGGTTCAGAATGTCGTCAAAAAACTTGATTTATCGTCCAAACACACGTTTTAAAATGCTGAAAACAGAACTACTTTCGTGAAATATGGAGCACCAGACAATCTCGGCAAAGTATCTTCTAACAACGGAAGTCTGGAATACTCTCGCTTGAGGGCCATGTTCAAAGCTTTCGAATCGATACATATTCTCATTTCACCTGACTTCTTTGTTACGACGGTAACCTGGCTGACCCATTCAGTAGGTTCTTCTACTCTCCTGATTACCCCAACGAGCAGTAGTCTATTCAACACTAACACAAATCTGTCCTTCACTGCAAAAGGGAATCGACGTATTGTTAAGGCGACCGGTGTTACATTCGGATCCATTGACAACTTACAAAGTCCGGGCAACTTCCCAAATTTATCATCAAAAACAATCTGATAATTTTGGCAAATGTCTGATATGTCTGAATTAATATTATTGATACAATTAAAAGTAATTAGTCCCAGATTTTCGATCGCTTCAACTCCGAGTAGCGGTAAAAAATTTTCACCAACAACGTACATTACATGTTCTATATGCTAACCGCTTATTGGATTGCGCAGACACCGTAAATTTCCTCATTGGCTTGACATTCGTACCGTTCCACATTCGCAAATCGATTCTCGTGTCAGATAGAGGCTCATTTTGTACGTAGGCACGTGAAATGAGACTAAGAGAGGCACCTGAATCCATTTGGAAACAAACCTTCTTGCCGTTTACCGCGATTTCGGAAGACCGGATGTGATTTAATTGTTCCTCACCCTGAACGACACTGACAGTCGGAAATGAGCGCTGCGTATTTGCTGTTGTCATCCCAGAAGATGTTTAGCAAATCGCGAAATGGTTTGCTTTACCGCATCGAGTACAAACTTTCTTCCACACAGGACATAGTTCCTTCTTAAATTCATGTCTCCTGTCGCAAAAACTGCAAATTTTTCTCGACTGGATTGTTCTCTCTAAATGAATTCTGTTGATGTCTTCGCAAGAATGAGTTTTGAGGGCTTTTGTCTTTTTCTCGGCCGCCTCCTCACTCTTGCAGATATTTATACATTGCCTCAATGTAAGGTTGCTTTCTTTCAATAATCGCTCCGTCAGACTTCTGTTTTGTGCTCCGATAATCAAACGATCCTTGATTAAGTTGTCTCTCATGCATTTAGAGACGTTGCATGTCTCAGCCATTAATCTCAATGCTCGGATGAAATGTTTGATCGGCTCATCGGCACCTTGGACGCGACAATTGAAATTATATCGTTCAAATGTATCGTTTACTTGACCGAGGCAATGTTCATCGAGCTTCGCGATGATTGTTTCCCAGTCATCTGCATCTTCGTTATCATCAAAGGTGAAACACTGTATAAACTTCGTCGCCTGATCACCAAGCGCATTCCTCAGCGTCGCCATTTGATACTCTTTGACGGTAATCGTCAGGTTTGCTAACATCCGAAAATCGCTAAACGGTTGCTTTCACAGTTTCCATCTCTCTGACAATCCGTCATCACCATCCATCCTGAGTGGTGCAGGTGGTCGAACATTAAAGCCGCTAAATCGGACGTTGTCAGTTCTATCAGACGTTTTCTAGTCGTTCATCCTCGTCATAATGTAGGAAAGTCAAGATCAGAGCGACAGATGTGTATTAACTACATGTCAACAAACATATGAATCATTCATGCGAATTAGAATACAGAGAGAGATACACTGACAGCTACTGCATTCTGATTGGACAATGAGTATTAATGCTGACATCCACTCCACACATGGTAGATGGAAAGATAAAAGAAACAAGAAAGAAGGCAATATTGGTAAGTTAGTTGGATCTATATTCAAATTAGAAATTGAGTCAAGAATGTGGCCCTTCCTAGTTGGTCTGTCAATAAATTGTTTGTAACCTAGTAAGTCAAGCGTTTTCATAAAATGTGTATGAGAACTAACTTTACTGCTTTCGTGCCAGTTTAAATTAGGCATGTTGAGGTGACTGGCTATAAGTTTATGGCGCGCAGAATGTAGAGACGCTTTGATAACAGCTTGAGTTAATGTATTTAGGTTAGATGAAGTTGAAGCTGTTGAGTAATAGATGCAACCTTAATAAAAGATCCAGTATAGATGGTTCGATCCATTTTGAATCTTCTAGTTTCATTAAATCTTGAATGCACACAAATAAGGCAACCGCCACCTCGTTTAAAAGTGCGGTTTTTCCGAAATATCTGGTAATTAGGTATCATGAGTTTAGTGTCAGATTTATCATCCAGACTCCATGAAAAAGTTATAACAATGATGTCGACAGACTTAGAAGAAACGTAAGATTCTAGTTTATGTATTTTAGGTACAATTGATGTAGCATTGATACCAAGAAGGCGAACAACACAGAGGTCTGAAGGTAAAGGATCTGTAATATGCGCATTAGACAATTTCCTACGCTCAAAATTCAATTCATATGGTTTTGAAAAAAATCGTATTATGATAAAAGTATGCTTCATAGGTGGAGTGAGATTCATATGGATTATAAGATTAAGGTTTGGGTATATAATCATTATAATAGGAGGGACAGTTTTAATGGACGCTGAATTATAATACGGTTGAATATTACAAAAAGGTATAAGAGAACCTGGTGAATGGTGATAATTTTGCTTATATGATGGCTGGTAATTCTTTAGGTTTTAATATGATTATCGAGACTAGGTAAAACTCTTTTATCATCATTTGTCTTCATAAGTTGTCGACAATATTCTGATTCGAAACGAACAGGAGTCGTTTATACACGAGGCTAATTCACGACGCAGCTCAGATCGCCAATGCGTTTAAAATCTATTACGTTTGGCAGAACGTAAGCTCAATATTCAGTTAGTTTGGATAGATAAAATCGGTCTGCGGAATAAATGAAATCAAGTAAACTCAATCAGAGAGACAGAAACTTGTTTCTTTTAAAAAGTGACCATATACATACCAATACCAATAACTTGTTTAGTTTGGTGCCATATAGCTTTGACAAAATACTTTGAGTTTCAGCGTTCTGGTGGCAGCGTAACAGAACTGAAGGGAAACCACAATGGAATAACTCTGCAAAAGCGGATATTTCAATAAAGATCGCTCAAGTGCTGGTAGAAAACATATGTAAGCATTTCTGGCTAAGTTGTGGTGCAGCAAACGAAAGCCTCAATTCGTATCCCATCAGCGCCGCTGCATTGAGAAAATATAGGCTAGAACCTCCCAGCGACGTAAATTCCACGTACAGTACTAACGTGTTACAACATTTAGACATATCAAAACCTTGGTAATAGCTAGAGTTCTGTCCCCGAGGGTTCTCTAAAATCAGAAGCGGTAAATCGAAATGCTGTGAGCATACTACACACAAATTCTTGCAGCGTGCGCAGTTAATGACTGGAGTTAACGCAGAAAGCCTCCAACAGAAATCTAGGATCCTAGGTGTATCAGTGACCTGGTTTCAAGATACGACACTATTTAAGTTAACCAGTCTTTAAGATCAGATCGTATAGACTAGACGATGAACGCAGAGAAGAAGCTATAACACACCTTCAAAACTCCAAGACTCTGGCATCAAAATGGTTACCTTTTGAATCCAGCTGGTATCGATACTCGTCACTGACACTAAGCTCACTTTTGCGTTAGGCTGCTTATAAGGAGTGTTGCTGAGACCTTGGTAAACTGCTTACCAGGTTGCTCGGAACTGCCCCATGAGTCTATTTAATAGGTGATTTTAACCTACCGGTTAATGACTGAAACACACAAACGACCTCTGATTGAACTTAAAAGGTGGTTACCAAAATGTTTGAATGTATGTACGGGAAACCATACTAGGAACGTCTAATTTCTTCAAGTACCTTACTTCGAAGTCTGCGTATACGGTGTGACGAAATAGAAAAATTCAAAATCCTGGAAGGCTCAGGCGACGAGGTTCGTCAAAACCTGTTCTCGCGAACTATCAACCATTTAACTAGAGCTCATACATTGAAGATCGCGAAAAATCACAATGCTCTGATACTTAGAAAACACTTTTCCAGTGATTGAGTTGTAAGCGTCTTAAACAGGCTCCATGAGGAACTAATCGCTTGTATATCAGTAGGTGCGTTCAAAAGGGGATTATATGCTTCGTGGCATGAGCTTTTCTATGACTTCGTTCCATGAATATGAGAGTCGTCTTTCAATAGAATTAGCATGAAAATGTTTTTCATTTTAAATTTATACGGTTTTTACCGAGATTTAAAAAACCCAAATATATCAAAAATCCAATTATATAATCCCTGGTTTTAAATGTCATGTTTTCTATGTACCTCCAATTTTTCCATTGCTTACCTCTCACCAGTTTGATGGAAAGAAACCTTTTCCGTTTTTCCAAGTCGCAGCTACAAATACCTGGGACCAATATACGTCCTGGAAAAAATACTGACGTATCTTGAATACTGTGTTCAGGCGTGGTGTCCTCACTACAAAAAGGACATCCTTCGACTTGAAAGCGTACAACGCCTCGCAAATCGCATGATTGAAGGTCAGCGAGGGAAAGCGTACGCTGTGCGCCTAATGTCTCTTGATCTTTTCTCCCTTAGGCGCCGTTGTTTGAGAGGTGATTTAAAAGAAACCTTTAGGATCTGGAAGGGTTTGAGTGGCGTGCAAATGAAGGTCTTCTTTACCTTAAGCCCCGAGCTGGGCACCCGGGGCCACTCACTTAAAATTGCTAAGAAACGATGTCGGCTAGACTCCAGGTAACACTTTTTCAGCCTCAGGGTTGTTAACTTCTGGAACATTTTTCTAGCAGAACTTATCCTGCAGTACTGTGTCTAGTTTTAAACAGGGTCTGGACCGCAACTGGGGTAAGTTGTTTCCTGAATACTCTCCTTAATTGCTATACAAGCTTAGGTTTTTCATCATTTAGCGTTATCCCGTAAATAAAGTAAGGGCTAGAGTTCTCTGTGTCTTTCATTTTGTTATACACAATGCTACTCCATCTGACCTCTCACCGCGCTGGTGAAGAGAAACTGCTTTTTCTTTTTCCAGCATCGGCTATAACGCGGTGCTTCCTAAGTTCAACCCGGATTATCTCTTGGCTTCACGATCAGCGAAGATTTCAAATAGACAAAAGAATGAACGTTTTGGCATTGGTGGGTGCTTCTTTGCAGCTTTCCACCAGAAGAATTTCTGGACGCTCGATTGGCTTGTTAGCCACATTCTGTCCTGTGCAAACTGAACTGAACTGAACTGAACTATCATCGCATTCGACGAGGATACCAAAGAACAAGGAACCAAATTTAGCAGTAGTGGACGTTTTTTTAAAGCTTTCCACCGACGTAGATTACCAAAGCTTGATTGACCTATCAGCCATTCACAATCCTGTGCCAACTGATCTGAACTAAACAACCAAAGAAAAATATATAAGGCCGAAAATAAATTTTCAAGGTCAAACATGCAGCGAAATATTTAACGCTCGTTAAAATAGTGAGGGTAAGTTTAAGCAACATTTAGCTTGGTCAAAACAAAGGGCTCGGTAAAAACAATAAACGGCAAATGTGCGATATCCGGCATCTATTTGGAACTAATTGATTTTTAAGTGAGTGGTAGACTTAAAATGGACACAGACTTTCGTGGTCTTCTTGGGAACCATATGCAGTACCAACGACTATTATCTAGCCAAATGCTCACTGATTTCAAAATATATCATATGGTTAAACTTAGATCTTATCATTGTGATTGTGGTTTGATGTGCCTGGGTCTGAAAGAAACTGGTATTAAACAAGTGACAATTTGTTATTTCAGAGAGAGTCACTTGTTGATCGGTAGTGCATGATGAATGGGAATTCATGTAAGGTTCAATTAAATATGGTAGTTTGTGCCTTGTTAGTCATGATACGCAAAGACGATCATGCTTATCCAATCTCATCACTGCTTGCGGTCACTGGTGTGCTGAACTTGATCTCGGCCACCCGGTAGTCACGGCCTTCATTGACTTCAGTAAGGCTTTTGACCGTGTTCCATTTCAACGTCTATCGCTCTAGCTCCGTGCTTGTGGTGTAAAGGGACCTGCTCTAACTTGGATTGAAGACTTCCTTATTGACCGTTATACACAGGTCGAGGTTAACGGAGTTAAATCGCAGACTACACGTCCAACTTCCAAGGTTACGCAAGGATCTGTTCTCAGAACGTTACTTTTTAAAGTATATGTTAATGACCTCCCCGACTCATTAAATTTGAATTGTCTGCTTTTTTCAGATGATCTGAAAGTTTTGGGTACAGTAAGCTTTTCTGCTGAGAATACAGTTTTCCAGAACGAATTGAACACATTGCTTGATTGGACGGTAAAATGGAGGCTTCCTGTAAACCGACAAAAATACTTTTGGGACTAAGCACGCCTGAAGGTGTGTACTTCCTCGGGGATCATCAACTGAAATAGGTTGATATTGAGCGTGACCTGGGTACAATTGTGACTCGGTCGCTTAAATCCAAGGAGGATACGAACAGAAAAGCTGCTGTTGCAAACTGCGCACGGTGGCCTATTAGTCAGTCGTTCTCAGCGATTACTCCACAAATGTTTCGCACTCTTTATTCGACATACGTGAGACTAGTTTTGCAATATGTTCTGCCGGCCACCTATCCACAAACTAAGGGAGAACGTGACCAGTTGGAAAAAGTGTAAAGGCGGGCGACGAAAAGAGTACATGGATAGAAATCAATTCCTTATGTGGAGAGAGTTCAAAGCCTCAACCTTATGTCGCTCACTATTCGGTGTGTTCGCTACGACCTACTGCTAACTCGTCGCATATTACTGGGAGCTTATGGTGACGGGCTGCGCTAGTTTTTCCCTCTCGTGGCGGACTCAAGAACCGGTGGCCATGCTCTATAGCTTCAAAAGCGAAGAACACTACGCCTAACAGGGATTCGCGCTCTCAACAAGAATTGTTAACTTGTGGAATGCGCTTCCGGACGAGGTTATTTCAGCAAGATCTGAAAACCAATTTAAGCAACTAGTGAATAAGGTTCATGCAACGTCGAGATGATAACCCGAACGTCTCTGCGCCATCACTTCATTGTGCACTCACTGAATGCCACCTCTGCAGCCATCTTATATTCTAGGTACACAATGCCGAGCGTATATTGCCCAGTCTAGCATACAACATGTCGGCAGGGCCGTATACCATCCATTCATGAATGGATGTGCAATCCAGCACGGATGTGCAATCGTGCAGTATTTCTATGCGGTACAGCTAAAATCGTGCTAAATTGATTGGCTAACGGTAGTAAGCTGCATGCTGAAACACGCTGGAGTCTCACTACCATTTCTATTTCTATTCCCTCATATCTGTCTAGGCCTGGGCAACCTGACAGTATCTTAGCCCACGTGCAGTCTCTGACTGTGCGGCACTTTGCCTGGATCAGGCTTGTGCTTTCATACCATACGATACCATCCATGAATGATCAGACTCTTAGCTTAGCTGTGTTGATCATAGAACATTTTACAACATCCCTAAGATATGTCACCCTTCCCATGGATTGGAGAACAACAGTTGTAATGCCTATCCATGAGGAAGGAGCTTCTTCGACGGTTCAAATTTACTGACGGTGTAAAGATTGTTGGTAGGTCGGATAACTGCTCCACGTCCTCAGCCCACATAGAGTTCCGCAGGGTAAAATGTACGAAGGACTTAGGAATCAGTCCCCGTAATCTTTAAGTGGGCCCACCAATGTGCTGTTGTGTCTCAAAGGGCCAGGAGAGAACGTTTTCGACTACGTTCAGTCCTCACATGCAGAAAATCTGAGATGCTGTTACCTCTCTACAAAGCAATAGTAAGGCCACATCTAGATTACTGTATCAGGCTTGGAGGCAGTATTACCAGAAGATTATAGTGCTGCTAGAAAAGCTGGCCACTCGCATGATCGAAGGGTTGACATACACCAACTATGAAAATCGTCTCTTAGCATTAAGACTTTTCTTGCTTAGGAGGAGGCAGCTTATGTGGTGATCTTATAGAAATCTTTAAAATTATCGAACGATTAAGCTATCTCGAATTTGATGACTTCTTTCGGTAGGTAAACAGCACACCAGGCTGGAATCCAGAACGCACTTATTCAGCATCCGTGCAGAGAACGCGTGTAACTCACTCCCCGCAGAACTAGTCTCGGCAGCTTCAGTAATTCCGTTCAAACAGCACAAAATATGAGGTAGTATACAAGAGAAGATTAGGTGGGAAATCACCTATTAGTCTTCTCCTTGAATACATTCTGCCGACGTGCTATCTGTTATCCAAAGGTGAGAAACTTATTCCCGAGAAAGGTCAACGTAAATCGACGAAAATGTTGAAAGGTCTCCACTTGTTTATTTATGAAGCTCACCTCGATAAGTTACATCTGTATTCACCGGAGTATGAGAATAGACGCTTTAACCTCGTTGCTACAGCTCGACTTTACAAGAATTCTTCCCTTTGGCAAAAGATGTGATAACTTGTGGCCATATCCTCATATTAAAAATAATGAGTACGCTGCGGCTTTTGGTGCACTGTCTACTAGGATGGTCAACGAGAGGAATGCATTGCCGCAATATGCTGTTTTTTAGAATAAGAGGTGAAGTTCAAGGCGTATTTCAACTGAAGTTGTTTCGTAGGCAATGGTAATCCGATCTGGTTGTCTCCTCAGAGTCACCGAATGTGGAGCAGTTGTATGAGGTTTATTACGTACGTAACACTATGCTAAATTGATTTGCCAAAGGTACTGAGTTGCACGCGGAAACACAATGGAGTCTTACTGCCATTTTCTATTGTATCTGCCTAGGCCATAACAAGCTGACAGCATCTCAGCCCATGCGCATTTTCTCATTACATGGCACTTGACGGGATCCGAACTTGTGATTTCATACATACACACATTTGCACGGATGTGCAATCGTGTAGCATGTCTGTGCTTTGCGGCTAACATAGTGCTAAATTGATTGACCAACGGTAGTGAGCTGCATGCTGAAACACGCTGGAGTCTCACTAGCATTTCTATTCCCCCTCATACCTGTCTAGTCCTGGGCAACTTGACAGTATCGTAGCCCACGTGCAGTCTCTGACTGTGCGGCACTTTTCTCGGATTAGGCTTGTGCTTTCATACCATACCACACCAAGCAAGTGCAAAGTGCTCTTTCAGGACTGGTCTGGCGAACTGCCAAATTTTTCTATAAATGATCTGATTCTCGATCCTGTTGAGCAGTTCAAAAACCTAAGAAGTCTGGTGGTTGCTGGAGGTCGGATAGAGAAGGAAATCACGTCCAGAATTGCTAAGGGCAGACTGGCATTCACTATACGTAAGTGCATCTGGAAGAGACGTGATTTGAGCTTGGGTATTAAATGGAAAGATATATTCCACCTCGGCATGGACAGTATTGCTATACAGGAGTGAATGTTGGACAATGCGCGCAGATGTTAGGAGGCTTGAGGTCTTCGACCAACGTTGTCTGCAAAGGATTGTTCACGTTCGGTGGCAACCACGTTTGCAACTCTGAGGTCAGGGGCCGCGTCTTAGGAAGCAACGGCACTAGCCTTCAGACAGCCATTAACCGATGTCGTCTCCACTGGTTGGGGCACGTCCTGCGCATGAAACCAGAACGCTTACCACGCCGAGCGCATTATGCGTTAGCCGGTACCGACTGGAAAAGTGGCTGATGGTCAGCCACTAACATGGATAAGTGGCTTGAAAAGGCTCACTTCTGGTTTAGCCAGGGTTGGACGAGCGCGCTTGCCGGGATGAAGTGCAAAAGAAGGCGAAAGTGTATGGCTCAACACATTGGCAACGATGCCAATGAACCAACATCAATAGAAAGAGTGCATCACCTCTATCCTTCCCTGACATTTTTCTATCGGTTATAAACTATATTGAAAAATATCAAAAAATGACGTGTGTAAATAGACAAAAAGATTATCCACTGTTCCTTTTCTCACTGTTCCCTACCCGCTTTGTACATTTCATTGTTTCTGTTGA
>JACCGJ010016207.1:0-10559 GCA_013407085.1 Atriophallophorus winterbourni | reverse complement strand
ACTGCACGATTGCACACCCGAGTGGATTCCTCAGTTAAAAGAAGTGTTCGATTTGTTCCAGAATTGTATCGACTATGCAAATGTTGTCACGGGTTGAATCTTTCGTTCATATGTTTTTCGTCTTGTTAGTGTTTCACGTTCTCAACAGCGGCATCTTGCCTGCTAATAACACGCGTGCACCGCGCTGAACAGTAGACTTTTTGTCCGTATCCATCACGTCATGTGGATATCAAAAATACATAAGCTTGATTAAATGTGTGGCGACTATCTTCTCAACAGATAAGTCGAACTCAGTAGCTGTTGTGTGGATATGAGAATTTTAGTACGCAATGATGTCCCCGGTATCACTCGATGTTGAAGTTGAATCCCGAGGGCCGATGCAAAACCTGTTGGGCAGTAGGATGGTGTCACTCACCAACCGACTACATGTCGATGCATCGATATTTTTTCCAGGGTTCACTCGCGAATTTCCTTTATGGTACAATATGAAAGCACAAGCCTGATCCAGGCAAAATGCCCCATAGTCACAGACTGCATGTGAGCTAAGATACTGCCATGTTGCCCAGCCCTAGACAGATATGAGAACAGGAAATTGTAGTGAGCGCGTTTCAGCATGCAGCTCACTACCTCTGGTCAATCAATTTAGCACGGTGTTAGCCGCACAGAACAAGGTACTGCGTAGCTTTTTAAGATTCACCCTCCCTCCCTATCTACGATCTCATTAGAGCAAGGTTATATGGTAGTGATGCCTTCACTACTTGCTTCCGGTGTAATGTTGTCTCTGATGATGAAAGACGAATATCCCGTTTCATCCAACCACCTTCTGTTTATGCCCAAGAATGTTTTCATTCGAAGTCTTGTGAACCAGTCTCCCCGATGTTTAACGCCAATCCTGTTTGATTTGCCTCGTTTGCTCGGTAGTCCAGAATTCCGTCCTAGAAACGATCGAAAACCAATGTTCTGTCTCGTGCGATCGATTTTTCAACCGCACGTCAGTTCGCAGTGGTCATGTGATCAGCAGATTATCACGTGTTTTATCGTGGTATGTTCATTTCTGCGTGAATGGCTAGCAGCGACGTGGGTGCATTTGGGATATTGATGAAGCGACACGCAAACTTATACTGTTTAGTTTTCTTGCTTTCGATGTGGGATAATCCTCTAGGCCCAGTGTTGAATAGGTTTGTTACAGCGAACGGCGATGTTCAAATACAAAATCACAGAGTGATTCCAAGACGCTTAAAATGACCAGCGTATTGTGTCACTTAAACTCTCCGACCGGTTTCTAACCGTTTGCCGTCATCACTCCGTGATTGTGTATTTAACCCGTTCCTCTGAAATTATTTTCGGCGAAGAATTTTGTTTCCCCAAACGTTGCTCCGAACACCACAAAACACAACGCACCGCCCACGCACAACCTAACACCCAGTCGGTTCCTGAGACGTATGGTATACCATGCAACCTGCAGTCTGCTCTGAATGCTGCCCGGATCACTAGATATGGTCATACACTTCGCTGTACTGCATATAGGACACTGGAAGATAGTGGGTTAACCCATCCGTCGCATCTTGAACATGTTGTGGATGGACAGCGTAAAGAAATGCTGACGTGCTTACTAAAGCTGGTCTAGAAAGCATCCTCATTCTACTATGGCAGCACCGCTTACGATGGCTGGAACATGTCTGTAGATTGTAAAATGGTCAAGGTGATGTGTTGCCCACATCCCCCGCACTTACACACCACTACCGGTTTCTGGCTGTTTGCCGTCATCAGGTGGTGACTTACTTTTACTTTTGTGCGACTATCTCCTGGAGGATGAGTCGGCTTTAAAGAAGCTTCTTGGGGATTTGGGTACAAAGCCGCGTCCCCAGCACCACTCGGCGTTTGTCGAGTCAAGCTTCTCTAGCCTTTGCACAACCAAGTGCGACCTGCAAGGCAGCAGGGAGTTGCCAGAAAGAGGTGGTCTACCAGACTCTGTTCCAGGTTTTTCCTCGGGGTTTTCTCCCGAAGCCTTTCCCGCGGTGGGGTATCCCACAAGGCAGCGGAGGTTTAAAATCAGGGTTTTCCTTCCCTTAGATGAAATGCCCTCCCAGGCTAACGAGCTACATCTGCCCGAAGCAAACTGGTTTTTAGGCGCCAGTCACTCGCCCTCGCCCCTTCTCCTGTTGGTAGAAGCAGTTCCGCGGGCTCGGAGAGCCACTCGTGCAGGTCAGAAGCTGGACTTGGTTGTCAGAGGCTATTTGAGACGCATGCCATATGGGAGCATTTTATAAACAGTGGGAGCTTATCCCCACTGCCACCCCAGCTATGACAACCTTTGGAAGCTCATCAGGTGGAGACAGTGAGATTAAGTTCAGTGAGCCTTGTAAAATGGTCGTATTCCGAAAGATCTACTCTATGGTGAGTCGAAGTCAGGAAATCGATCATCGACCGCGCTTGCTGTACAAAGGCGTTTGCAGAAGCTCATAGATCACGCCGATCAGCCAAGTACTGCCTATCGTTGTTCTTCACGAATTGGACTGTTTAGTCCTCTAAAACGCTGGGAAACGTGAAACCGACGCGCTTTAGATGTGCATTCATGATCGACATCAATCGAACAAGTCTACGCACGGATGTGCAATCGTGCAGCATTTCTGTATTATGCGGCTAACATCATGCTAAATTGATTGGCCAGAGGTAGTGAGCTGCATGCTGAAACAGGCTGGAGTCTCACGACCATTTCCTGTTGTTTTTCTTCCTCATATCTGTCTAGGCCTGGGCAACCTGACAGTATCTTAGCCCACGTGCAGTCTCTTACTGTGCGGCACTTTGCTTGGATCAGGCTTGTGCTTTCATTCATTCATTCATTCAGGTGTTACCAAAGCGAAGAGTTTGCATACTGCGTATGTGCGCTTTCGAAACCAAATAGCTTGTCGTTTACTCACCTCCGCTCTTCATCTATCGATTTTCACATTCTATTGCGATACTCTCTCTACGTTAACATAAACTTGTTTTCTACTACTGTGTTTGTGAAGGTTCAATTTTCACTATGGATATATGCATGAACTGGCACTTACCATGATTACATGCTACTTAGTGCTCCGCTTGGTCGGGTGAAGGTTGGTTTTTAATGGGAAAAGACGTTTATTTTCCCTAAAAACTCAATATCTTTGAAGATATTTCGACTCTATATTGACACTATGTCAACATAGATTTGAATTATTTGGCGCGAAAAACATGATTATAATTTGATCATATTCGCCCTTTATTCTGATTGGTCCATCGAGTCCTTGACACGGTTTTAATGTGCTATTTTCTAAGGTCATTTCCTTTTACATTCTCAGCCTATATATATGGATGAGTAAACCATGTTTGTTATTATTGGAAGTGAGCTGCCATACGAACTTCTCTGAAGCCTTGGTCTTCTCTCTCAATAGTCGGTTGGGCAATATTGTGGGAAGCATATCCGGTGCATTATTAGCTCCATATCAAGAACGTAACAGTTTTCATCTCTTTCCCTATGCGTTTTGAATACACATCAGCTTGAGACAATGTGCTACATTTCTCTGAGTTCTATGACAGTGGTTTCGTAACACTGTTAACTAAGTTTGCCTAAACCAACCAGGGCGTTCGAAGACACTTGTATGGCAACCGAACATTCTCGTCTCACTCACGTTTAGTTTACCAACAAACCGTCGCACACCACTGTTCTATTGTATCATTTACCTCGCACGGGTTTGCAATCGTGCAGCACTTCCGTGCTACGCAGCTAACGCCATGCTAAATTGATTTGCCACCTGGTAGTGAGCTGCATGCGAGTACACGCTGGGGTCTCACTGCTATTGCTATTTTCCATCCCCTTGTCACGTCTTGGTCTGGGAAACTTGACAGTATCGTAGCCCACGTGCAGTCTCTGACTGTGCGGCACTTTGCCTGGATCAGGCTTGTGCTTCCATACATACATACGTTTACCAGATACCTGGTTCCGAAACTCCTCTTTCCCCATTCCAGATCACTGTTCGCCTTTGCTTTTCTAACTCATTTGGATGAAACCTGCTCACGCAACGACTCTGTTCATCGATTTGTCCAAAAGAAATCCTCCACACTTTCTTATACCATTGCTTCGTGTATTGATCTTCCTTGTTTCCTAATTTTGTTTAACCTTTTATCCCCCCCCTCCACCGTTTCTTACAATGTCCTTGTGATTCTCTTTTGCGTTCTTTCGATCTGATCCCATGTTTGTTTCCATCGTTCATCCCGTATGTCCTTTATCCGTGTTTGAATGATTCGTATGTACCGTATTCCCACCCTCAAGTATTATTGCTTTTTTCTGTAATATCTACCGCATTACAGATTCCATGCCCAATACTGCATATATAGTTATGTACATTCATTTTTCCAACTTGCTTTCGGTTTTTTTACATCACATTTCAGGGTAATTTGCGTACGATACGACAACGTAGGTTCATCCTCATACGGGTATGGTATAGTATGAAAGCACAAGCCTGATATAGGCAAAGTGCCGCACAGTCAGATACTGGACGTGGGCTAAGATACTGTCAGGTTGCCCAGGCGTAGACAGATATGAGGAAGAAAAAAGAACACGAGATTGTAGTGAGACTCCAGCCTGTTTCAGCATGCAGCTCACTACCTCTGGCCAATCAATTTAGCACGGTGTTGGCCGCACAACACAATGTACTGCACGATTGCACATCCGTGCACGGGACATGTCTCGGATGCTTAACTGTCATACAACCAACAAAAAGATCCTAAATGATGGGGAAGGGGGAGGCTTACATAGCTGCTGAATCTATAGAAGAGTAACACAAGCAAACTGCGAGGAGATTGTTACCCCTCGAATAGAACAGTCATTACATCAAATGTCGTGAACGAGTAAAGCGACATCAGCACGGCAGCTTCCTTGCGGCTTTCACTGTCATGCATCATAACAAGCTTTTCTCGTCACTCCGTTTGACAACATACAAGGTTAAGCAAACACTCCAAGAATATGCTTAGTGCGAGAACGCCATTGAACACGGTTTCTGGACATATCCTGAAGCGTAACTAGCCATTGCGATATCTGATCGCGGGGACACTAGCCTAGAATACGCGCTGCACCGACTTTGGAAAGGTTACTAGTAAGAGTTTTTAACTGCCTATGCCATGTGACGGTTTGGCCAATCAGGATGAGGCGTCGCAAGAATCCGTTTCGGAAGTCGGTTGTTCCGCATCCGTAAAACGTGGTCCAACCAGCATTTCTGGTGTAGGTTTATCTGCTTCTCTATATCAAACTTACTACCGAAGAGCTTATTTCGTTGCGTATGCGATGGTAACAGCCAAGTTCCAAAATGCTGCGGAGACATGGGTTGTCGAATAGCTGGAGACGCCGAATGTGCTCTTTACGCAAGGTCCCATTTTCTCACCCATATTGTCGCTTTGTATCCTATCTTTGAGTAATAGACAGTCCTTTCTGACGCCACAGATGACCTAGGTCGCGGTTCGCTACAATGACTTTAGAACTGTGCTGTACGACTGACACCGTGAGCTGCATGCTGAAACGCTGTAGTCTCACTTCTATTTCTATTTCTGACAGTATCTTAACCCACGTGAAGTATCCGACTATGCGGTACTTTGCCTGGATCAGGCTTGTGCTTTCATACCATAACCCAAAAACCAACGTCCCTGGGTTGCTGTGGACCGTGAATGTTATTTTGCTTTTTTGCAGCTGGCTTCATTGATATCTCAAATCACACTAGCCCATGTGCATTGATCGAGTTGAGATCGCCGTAGACAGTACGCATACTCATTACACTACATCCTTCTTGCCAGTTGAAAGCCAGGTCTTGATTTGACCGCCGACGTTACGAATGGGTGTGTTAACCATGCAGCGATCAGCCCTGTACTGCTTTATGGATGTCAGACGTGACGGCTGAGGTAACAGAATGTACGATGTTCAAATGTGTTCGACCATTGGCGGCTTATGATAATCTTGAGTGTCCGATATACTGACCAGGTGTATAACGCTGCCGTCCAGACGCCATGTAGCGGAATACCTCCACTCTCCGTTTGCATCCAACGGCGAAGACCGCAGTGATTTGGTCACGTCATCCGAAAGACAGACCCACGAAACTTGTCCTCGACCGTAGATGTACATCGTAGATTTCTCAATTCGCAGTGTTGTGCATGACCATTGTATGTGATTCGACCGTTTATGCGATGTCCGCGTTACCGTTTGCCACCATCTTCCTTTTCCCAGCTTAAAGTTCGCACTTTACATGGTAGGCTAATGTCGAGAGCCTTTGTATCTCTTTCATAAACTATTAATACCAAAGATTGACACTATGATTGTAAATTTCCATAGAGTGGTAGATGAGTGGTTGTTGTTAGCCTCCGGTCGTTGTCTACCGTGTAGGTACATCACAATCGGATGATGTTTTCATGCTGCACAGCTTTTCGAATGACTAATCCGTCCGAATTGGGGGGAACAACTTCCCCGCAGCGATAGATATTACTTGGTCGTGGACGTCAGTTGCGCGCCGGCGGCGTGATCTACTATTAACAGCCAAGAGCTGTCTGCTCCTACCCAGCTTGCAGACGACGCTTTACACAATTATTATTATCACACAAGTCTTTACAGACGATGTGCCAACAAGTATACCATGAAGAAGGTACATGATGAGAGAAAAAAGAAAAAAAGAGGGTGATTTTTTGTCTGTCTGTTTACACATGCCCCTTTTGATCTTTTTTTGTCTTTTTTGCAATAAGGGAGGGGGGAGGGTCATTGATAAACGGGAACACAAGCACGGCAGGATTCTCGCCACTGGTTCCTTTCTTGTGCCATCACACTGAGTGTTGTCAGCCACATGTCATCACGGTCCTTCGGACCCCACCCGGGTAAGCGCGATGTTCCCACGATGGCTAGTGGGGCTGTTAGACGTTTGAGGGTCTTCCGCCAGGTATTTCTTTGTCCGCCACGGCGAAGTTTCCAATCTGGTCCGGCGAGAGCAAAAAGAGCTAGGCAAGGAAGGCGTCGCTCATCCATACGGAGAACGTGCCCCAGCCATCTCAGCTGGCACATGGATATATGATCGGAGAGTGGCACAGAGTGATCGCCGAGGACTGCCTTCCTGACGTCATCATTTTTGACTTTCTGTTGCCAGCTTAAACGAGCTATACTCCGCAGGCAGCGATGATCAAACGTCGATAATCGTTGACTATCAGCTTGTCGCAGCGTCCACGTCTCGCAGCCATACAGTAGAACTGCTCGTACGGTGGCCTGGTACACTATGCCCTTCAAGCGTAATCCAACATCGCGTCGGCGCCACAGATACCGTAGCCCAGCGAAAGCATGGCGTGCTCTTGCAATCCGTGCTGTGATTTCAGCTTCGATATCGCCCCCAGTTGTGATGCAGCTCCCTAGGTAGGTGAATTGTCAGTCACTTCCAGTTTATGGTTTTCGATCGTCAAATCAAGTGTTGGGTCTGTCCAATCCTGTAGGAACACTTTGCATTTTGACGGAGAGAAGTGTAATCCATACAGCGACAACTGATCAACGAGTAGATCCAAAGCGCTTTGTATGGCGCAAGCATTCTCTCCGAGGAGAGCAATGTCGTCAGCATAGTCCAGATCCATAACTCGTCGACCGGGGAGCAGGTCGATCCCAAAATTCGGTAGCTGGGCTGTTGCTGCCTGCATGACATCGTCAATCGCAAAGTTAAATAGGAATGGGGAGATCGGACATCCTTGACGAACCCCGCTGGAAATGGTAAACTGCTTGGATAAATCACCATAGGCTTTGACTCTGCCGGTGGTGTGGCAGTACAGCTTCTTGAGCAGGATTACGTAATTTGATGGGACACCATGGCGAATGAGACAGTCCCAGAGAGCGGTTCTGTCAATGGAATCAAAGGCTGCTCGTATGTCAAGAAAGACGATAATTGTTGGACGTGCGTATTGTTAACGTTGCTCCAAAATTTGGCGGAGCGTGAAGATTTGGTCTACACACCCGCGTCCTCCTCTGAAACCAGCCTGTTCTTCTCGATACTCTGCTTCTCGGTAGCTGTTAAGCCTGGTCAGGATGATTGATGCAAACAGTTTAGAAACCACCGGTATGAGACTGATACCCCTGTGATTACCGCACTCTTTCCTCGACCCTTTCTTGAATACTGGGACGATGGCTGACGGTTCCCACGCGCTGGGTATGGTTTCCTCGTTCCAGATCTTTCCGAAGAGCACTGACAGCTCACTGCACAAAACGTCGACACCTTCAACGAATAGTTCGGCTGGTAGCTCGTCTAAACCAGGGGCCTTGCGTCGTCTAAGCTTCATTATGTGTGAGCGAATTTCTGCCTCTGTAGGTGGTCCCTGTGGGGCCGGCCACTGAGTGGTGGAGCCACTTGGCTGAGCAACAGAGAGTGGTCGCGGTTGATTGAATTGGCCAGCGAAATGTTCCCTCCAGCGGTACATTCGCCTTTCTCTGATGGTAATCAACGACCCATCTGCTTCCGTGATGAGTTCGCTCACGCTGGGCATTCGGGGTCCCGTGGAGCGTATAAGCTGGAACAATTTGCGGGCGTTGCCAACTGCTTGGGCTGCTTCCATCTCACTTGCCCGCTCTTCCCACCATGATTCTCGGTCCGTTTTGAGGGTGGTCTTCAACCGGTGGCGAATTTGCCTGTGCTGTTCATCATATCTTTCTCCCGGAGGTAAGGAACGCTGTTGGTCAATTAATTTGGCTGTAGCAGCAGATATCCAGTTGGAATCTGTTCGCCTGGATGTTCCACAGCTTTCCAGGCCAGCATGATACATTGCGCTTTCGATTTGAGCCCAATGCTCCTCAATATTATCGGGATGGGGTCCGAGTGCATTAGATAGGGCCGTTAGATAGTTCTCTGCCACTGATCTATCTGATAGTTTAAGCGTATCCAGCCTCGTGATATTTTTTTACGCGATCCGCTGAAACGCATAGTTAAGTTTGCACAGACTAACGCGTGGTCTGATGATAGGCAGGTCGACCAATATGATCTGCAGTCTTGCACACTGGAACGCCATCGATAACTGATCGCAATGTGATCAATTTGTGTCCAGAGTCCTGTCGAGGGGGATCTCCATGTTGCTGACCGTTGTTTGGAATGTCGGAAGTGACGATGCTGAAGAATAGGCGGTCCTCAGCACATAGACTCAACAGGCGTTCACCGTTGTCCGATCTGACGCAATCGAGACCATACGGACCACCGAGGTGTCGTTCACTTTGTGAGAGGCTGCCAACTCGGGCATTAAAATCGCCAGCCAGGATGACAATATCCGACTTTCGTGCTTTACGCAGTAATTCGTCTAGACTTCGGTGGAATTCGTCTTTCTCTAAATCAGCACTGCAGTCAGTAGGCTGCGATGACGAAAAGTGCACGAGTGTTCTGCCGGTGTTGACTGATTTTGCATGAGCCACGAAGTCGGACGGCGCACAAACGGCTATTGACAGGTAACCAGTCAATCAAGGCTGCCTCGGCGCGTGAGCTCAGGGCAATACCAACTCCTGCAAGTCCCACTGCCTGGTCCTCTTCATCACCAGATACACGCAAACGTAACTTGACGCCGGTATTATTCGGTGAGCATAGGTTTATCACATTACTAGAGTCGTGTAAGCGCGTTTCTGATAGGCAGCAGATGTCTACTCTCATCGTTTCTAGTCTACAAGCCTATTGTCCTGTTTGTCTCAAGGTCCTGACGTTGAATTCAGCCAGCTTGAAGGGCATACGTGGTTTCGTGTAGGATCGAGAAAAATCCCTTGTCTTCCATCAAGCGATGTCATTTTCCCTTCAGAAATCCCAAGTTTTACTTAAATGTTGTCCACTTCGAATCATTTCAAATAAAACCCCACGCCGAATCCCAGTCTATATTAAAAACATTGTTAGCCAGCGATAATTTTATAAAGTGCGATGCATATTATATGAATGTTATGCAGCGTGAATGCGTGATAGGTCGGCTTCGTAAACTTTGCTCAATGCGCAGTGGATTTGAGTACCTGTTGGTTGAAAACGTCAAAGAGTTAGGATGAAATTATGACATTGCGTAACAAAATATTATATTACATTGAAAAAGCGTCGTAATTTTTCCAAATATTTATAACCTTATTGACTCACGTGGAGATTATTGTTCGACACGTTCCCTGTGTGTAGGAAAAACACATGTGTTATTTGAGACAATGTATGTTTTATGCGGTTTTATTCGCAGTTATCTACGCTATCTGAGTTTGTTTAGGATCTACAAGTCTGCTTCCGATTTTCAAATAGCATATTCCTCTGAAGAGTTTATCAATATTCCCTGGTAAACCTGTTAACTTACTAGGAAGACTTAAAGGAAACAATCAGGAATAAAGCATGTAGTTTTTAGCATTAACATACAACAATTGCTTTTATAAATACGTCAAACGCGTGTTTAATGACAAGAAAAGCTTTTGTAATTCCTGGATTTTCTCAATGAGAAATGAGAATCATCATTCCGAAAAAAACGTGGAAAATACACGAATCATTGCTCACTCAATTACTGCAGCGCTGATAATCGAAAAAATGCCAATTATCTTCAAA